>PVIC010000267.1:0-138804 GCA_004025085.1 Thryonomys swinderianus
TTTTTTTTTTTTTTTTTTGCTTTTTGAGACAGGGTCTCGCTTTGTAGTTCAGGCTGGCCCTGAGCTCACTATGGTGCCCAGGCAAGCCACCGCGAACTCAGCAATCCTCCCGTCTCTGCCTCCCGAGTGCTGGGATTATAGGCGTGAGCCACCACGCCCAGCATTATATGTGGTTACCGGGGATCAAACTCAGGTCCTTGCGCTTGCAAGGCAGACGCCGGAACCACTGAGCTAACCCTCCGGCCCTTTATCTTATTTTTTGAGACAGGCCTCGCAGAGCTGAACAGTCTGGCCTGAAACTTGTGGTGCTCCTGCCTCAGCCTCCTGCACAGCTGGGAAGCAGAGGTGTGGGATTCCAGGTGTGAGCTGCTGCGTCCAGCTCCATGTTGTTTTAATACCTGCTCTCGTCATCTTGACATTCTTTCATTTACAAACAGGGACTTGCTTGCTTGTGCATGTTACGGTGATCTCTAATAACTCAAACTGCCCCTGGTTGACCAATAACACAAAATGTAAATAGTATGTGTTATGATCTGCACCTCCATGTCCCCCTCGTGCACTCAGAAGCCGGATTTGGGACGGTAGTCAGATTGTGGATGTCACAGCTCTGGTCAGAAGAGGCGGGTCCCAAGAGCATGGCCTGGACGCCTATCTCCCTGCTGCCCCCTTTCTGCTCTCTGCTTCCTGGCGTTGTAAAGTGAGCGTCTTTCTTCACTCCGGCCCCTCCCCCCGAGCCACCGACCATCCATGGACTGAAATCGGAAAGCGCAGGAGCTAAATAAAGCTCCCCACCTTTCATCTGTCAGCATTGGCTACTGAGTCCCAGCAACGAGGGAGCGACGGAGGTAACGTGCACTGTCGTGACTAGGGTGGCCAGACACAGAGTGTCTAGTGCTGGAAGTAGGAAGGAACAATGACTTGCATTGTTTTATTGATAACTGGATCAAGACTCTCATTTCTCAGGAATCACTGAGCAAGATATTATGATGCCCAGAAGTTTTCGAGGGATGGAAAAACTGCAGATACCCCCCAAGTGTCAGCCACTGAGATTCCACATGACTCATGTGGCACTGACCAAGGTTTTTGCTTCACGCTGAGTGTGGAGGAGGTCACAATATGAAGATCTCAAGGGAAGGCCCGACACAGGAAGTAAATGGCTGGTGTTCAGGGTGGGTGTGACCTGCAGGTGGTGGCTGCGGGACACTCTCTGGGTTCATCTATCCTGGCTCTGAGCTGGGCTTGGGGAATCTAGGGCCGAGGGTGCCAATGAGGAAAACCAGCCCAACACTGTGGGGCAATGCTGCCCAGTGGAAAAATAACCCAGACACATAGCAGGAGACAACAGTGGGACAGACTGGTGCCAGCTACGTGTAGCTTGGAGGCAAGATCCTTCTATGTTGGCCACCCTAGGATCCTTAAGAGATTATCTTTTGAGGTTGAGTGAGGAGGCCTCTGATGGAGACTAAAACTGGGACTGTCAGTTTGAGAGTGCTGGCAGTCCTGAGCACTTAATTGGAAGTAAATGATATCCTACCATTAATGGCACATGCCCTTCCGATTTGGAAGAGAGAACTGATTTGGATTCTGATTTGGAAGAGAGAACTCTGCTCTTGGTGAAAGCAACAGGAGTCATCAGTAAGTAGTCTTGGGGACGTAATGGGAAGGTCCTGTTTTTAAGGATATACCTTGATTTATAGAAGCTCACTGAAAAATATTATAGTGGAATGTTCAGTCAGGAAGTCTGCTTTTCTAGTTCTATTTCTGCCCGGTACTGACTAACTGAAGAGTGTAAATTTTGAAAGAAGTCATTTCTTATGCACATTATGCAAACTCCCTCGGGGGAATGAGTGAAAGACTGAGACGCTATACATTTCTTGGAAGAAAGTTGCTATATAAATTAATATAGAGCCCTCTTTTTTATTGCAGGCCTGCAGGACACATGGAAGGACTTTCCCAAGTCATGCTCCAGAGCAAAAGAAACTCTCCACTGGCCTGTATCAGGGAAGCTAATTTTCCCCCTTCTTTTCTGCCAGTTTTCCAAATCTTACTACTCTAATTTCCAGATCAGAAAGTAGGACTCCATGTGTGCTACTCTCTGCACTCTGCACATGGAGGGCCCCACAGCCACACTGCGACGGGCTGAGAGCTGCGAGCCCACTGCGGCCAGGCCCAGACACAGGCGTCAGAGAAAACCCAGCCACATCTGCTCAAAGCCAGGGAGCCCCAATCCCGGCCGGCTCCCAGCGCTCTTCTCCTCCTACCAAGAAACAGCAGGCTTGGGGGTGGTGACGCAACAGTTAGTCTGAAATTCTATATGTGGCCTTCTGAGTTAAGTTCGGATAGTTCCCATGATCACTGGAAAATAACAAAGTTAGCTAAAAATGTGAGCTTGAAAGACACTGATTCCAGAAAAACAAAAATGTATGCCCACACGAAAACTTGTATGTGAATGTTCAGAGCAGCATTTTCATAATAGCCAGAAGAGGACGTGTCCAATGCCTGTCAACAGATGAGTGTGGTATAGTAATATCCCAGAACACTACTCAGCAAGCAAAAGAAATGGCATATTGACACATATGATAATATGAATGAACCTTAAAAACAACACACCAAGCAAAAGAGCTTGAGGGAGGAATGGGAGTGCTGGAGGGGGACAGTGGAGCAAGGTGGTTTCTCTAGGGAGATGAAAATGTTCTAAAATTGAGGTGCTGATTGTCTAACTTGGTGAGTGTATTAAAAACTACTGAATTTGGCCTCTTACATGGATGAACTGAACAGTGTGTGAATTATATCTCAATAGAGCTACTAGTGTTGCTTAAATATCTATTTTCTTGAACCTACTCACCCTGGAATAAATGTAACCAGGCTTGAAAAACAGGTATTTTTTAAGGCAACTAAAATGAGAATGAAACAATTTTTCCTTCAGTAGAAAGAGTCCAATTTGCAGGGTCATTCATACCCACAAAACAGATACTATGTTTTGAATTTGGAGATTTTTCTCCCTTAGTCTGAAAGCATTAAAGTATGTTTAATCAGATACTGACGTGGGGATTTTTTCCCTTATTTTTCTTTCTCCTTGAGGCATTAGCATTCCAACTTTCTGTTAAGGAAACACCAACCATATTTTCAGGTCATATGTTTGGATGTTGCTGACATTAACCCCTAGTTCTATGATTCAGGCTTCCATATTCTATCCATATCCATAGGCATATTCTATCCAGTTCACAGCAGCACATCCAAGTAATCCATTGGTTAACTTTCAGAAATGTTGTGAACTGATTGTTAAACATGATCATTAAATTTTAAAGCATATAAACATAATGAATTATATTAAAACTGAAGGAAATATTCAAACCTCATTAGTTTCTAATCTTTTATTACATTTCACTATTGTCTAGGCTCTTGACAATATTTCTACCTATTGGATCTGTATAGTGGAAATGCCGTACAATGACACGCTGCTATGAATCTCTTCCCCAATGCCATGTTCAGTGACTTTCCCTTGATAGCTTGAAACAGGGAGTGGTCACGTACTTACATTATATAGCTGGCCAGTATAGTTTAGATAGGCTTCCTATCTCTGACAAAGAGACTGCTAGATATTTACCAGCTGTAGAGGGTTGAACAGGGGCCCCCAACATATATCACATTCCCTGGAACTTGTGAGTGTTACTTTATTTGGAATAAAAGGTCCTGGAAGTTGTAATTAAATTAAGGATCCTGAGATGAACTCCTGATTCTTCCAAGGGTCTCTAAATACAGTCCTATGTGTCCTTTCAGGACAGAAGTGGAGAATGATTTGATTCAAACACACAGAAGGGACAAGGAAGCAATGTGACCACAAAAACAGCGCCCATTGATGTTGCCACAGACCAAGGAATTCCTGCAGCCACCAAAAGCTGAAAGAGACAAGAGGCAGAGTCATCTCTCTAGCTGCTCGAGGTAGTGTGCACCTGACAGCATGACTCTGGACTCACAGTGTCTAGAAATGTGAAGGAATAAATTGCTGTTGTTTGGTCTATGCAGTCCTTGGTGATTTGTTGTGGCAACCACACAGAATGAACCTACTCTCACAACACTGCTGTGTGGGGCAGGGATGGCATGAGACCAGAGGCCACATAGTGGGAAACCAGCTTCTATTGTGAAACAGATTCACAGATGCCAGGAGTGGCAGAGTTAGTTCCCTCCTTGCCACTATATTTGCATAAGAATAAAAACCGTACAGAAAGTGGTAAAGTATGGATCTAAGAGGAGACATGCTTCTTGTTGTTTGAGAAACTGGATCTTTTTCACCATTGGATATTTTTTTTAACACATATCAATTTCTTTTCATTTTAAGCCAAGTTCCTAATTGTCACAGATACGTTAATTGTTGAAACTGCTCATTTATAAAATTAAAAATATATAACATATTATGATTAGATCAGTTACTATTTAATTTAAGCATAACTATTAAAGACAATGAGCAAAATATATACTAGTTAGTGAAAATGTGATATCTACTTCAATTCAATATATTTGTTCTACACTTACTGAAAACATTTTATTCAGATAGCTATCCATCCATTTAAAGCTTACAATTTATATTCTGGTAGTGAGTTTAGTATAACTTACATTAATGAAGTCTCTAGTGCTACCGTATTAACTTTTCATTATGTAGTCCATAATTTCTGGATCATTTAAAATTCATTTAATTTCATTATCTTTCCTAAAAAAGAAACTATTTGTTGCACAATTTAAATACTTAAAATCTTTTCTGAGCTATCACTGCAGTACATTCACAGATCATATAAAAATCTTTGGCAAATTATGTTGGAAAAAATGTTTTATAGTGATCTGCAATGATACTGTACTTTTGATAGTTTTGTACTTTGGGAAATCTTTATTTGTAGATAAATATTTTTGTGAAAGGAGCACGTCACAGAAATTCTCAGAGATAGACATATTATTTTGAACTATTTTAAAAATGAAAATAAAATTCTTTTACCTCCTACCTTTGCTATTGTTAGTTATTTTTGCAGGTTCAAGAGGTTTCAAGTTAATTTGATTCTCTGTAATCTTTCTTTATTCCACTTTCAAATACCTTCTTTTTCTTCTTCCTTTTTTTTTTTTTGTGAACATATTTTTGGATGAATTCCCAGTCAACTTTCTAATCTAATTAAGTGTAGTAAGTTTAACTCAAATAATATTTATGGTCAATTTTTTAAACAGTTGACTAACTGGAAGTTTTGGTTGTTGTTAAGAGAGCCCCGTATGAATACTCACACCATTAACATCAATAAACTAACATTCACTGGCCTGGAATTAAAATGAAAATGGGCTTTCAAATACACATATTCAAATATTATATTATTGTTTAGCATTTTCATTTTTGCTAATTGTACTGCCAATCTAAAAGAAGATTATTTTGAATATTCTCAGTAATAAGTAAACCACACACATAGAACAGGCACATAGATCATTTTAGTAAAGATCTAGAGAATACATTGGTCACGCAATAGTGTTAGGTCAAACTATTCAGTGTGCAGAGTAAGACAGTCCTCTCTGCTGTACAACAGAGGCTATCAAGAGCACTGCTTCTCAAAAAGAGAGTCTTCCCTTTCAAGAAATTAGGATTATTCAGTATGGAAGTGAGAGGAAAACATGAAAAAATGAAAACTTAGTTTAAACATTCCATTTTTATATCCCCATAAGAGGCTAAAATAAAAACTGGGAACACATATGGGTTTTCTAAAGACAAAGGTAGACAGATTCAAAATAAGTGTTTATAGGCTAGACAAAGGTTGCTGCTTTATTTCCATGAGTGAAAATCAACTTCTAAAAGTACTTTCCTGATGATTCTGCCTCTATAAGCTTGTTTTTTCCCCTAAAGCTAAAAACAAACTCACCACCAAAGTAGAAATAGAAGGAACTGGGAAAAAAGTCCTTGATTTGTTTCTTGATGGAACTTTATGCCACAGAGAGAGAGGGCTACTTTACACTAAACTGTTTTCTTCATAGGGAAACCACTGATAGAAATCTAGGTGAATGGGTATAATAAAAGCAATTGTGCAGTTCCAACCCCAAAATGCCCTGTTCTCTCTTTGTCTTAAGTAAAGTCCCCCAAGATCTGCCCGAGAACTGGTGGAGAGTTTGGCTCTAGAGACTTTTCAAAGCGGCCTGGACAAAGGCTTGGAATGACGACCATAGTAAACCATCCTGTGTTGGACCCGAATCGAGATCAATGACCTAATATATCTTTCCCAACACCAACTGCCACAATTTTATGAGCATCCAGACCTGGGTGTCTGCCATCATCAACACACAGAGCTCCTCCGGAGCACTCCTATCCCCATCCGGCTGCGGCTGGCCTCACTGTGCCTTGAGGCTGAGGCTGAGGCTGCTCAGCAGCATGACTCTTAAAGAAAAGAAAGCATCCCTCTCACTGTCCCAAGTCACCTCAGCTTCCGAACTCTGGAGCAGAGCAGCGAGGTTGCCCTGAAATGCACTGTGAAGCCAACGACATTCGGAGGAAGCGTTTCTGCTTGTCAGAGGCCCCTTCCGAAGCCTGGTGCCGAATTTTGTATCTGTAATTTCCCCCTTAATTGGACAAGCTACAGACCCATACCAAGGAAACTGATAGAAAAATTGTACCAGATTTTACCCTGATAAAAGTGTAAAATGAAAACAGAAGCTCCTTTTTGTCCTCTATGCCACACCCCTTCCTTCGGGCCACCTTGAAGGCTGAGCTAATTCGAGTCTCTGGTTGTCAGTTGTCCTTCAAAAACTGGCTACAGTTTAAATGTATTTCCTTCAGGTCCTCTTTGAAGAGAGGCTTCATTGTGGACTTGCTATTCCAGCTTTCTGAGGATTTAAAGACTGGAAGGATTTCCACACTCAGCCCACAGTTTGGCTAAGTGGTCTCACTGCACCAGTGTTGTTGAGCTGCGTTTTGGACCAAAGTTGTGGATTTGGACTTTACTGAGGATCTGCACTTTCCTGCAAGACTCAAACGACCAAGCCATAAAAATACCATTGCTGTTCTGATTACGAAAGTAGTGGGGTATACATATACAAAGCTGCATACATCTGCATGCATACCTGACTTGGAATAACGTCCAGCATAGAAAGTGAAAATCTTTCATCATCCCATAGAGCTGAGAAAAGCCATTCACTTTTTTCCAAGACATATAGTAACATTTATTATTTCACAAAAAGGGATTATACTCTTAGAACCCAGAAGCTGTTTCCTAGCTTGCGACAAGTCCAAGACATCTTTCCATGTCAGTCTGTAAAAAGCGACGCTGTTCAAGCCTCTGTCGCGGCCCCACGGTGCTGTACCGTGTGCTGCACCACACTCTCCTTCACCAACTGCCTGTTAATGCACATCTGGGTTCTTTCCAATATCCCCTGTAATGAATTTTTTTTTCCAAACATCGCTTTATACTTAAATATCTTTCAGCAGTTTGGGGAGTTATTTCTTTATGACGAATTCCCTGAAGGTGAATTATTATTGGGTCAAGAGTTTGAGTACTTCATTTTAATAGCTATTGTCAAATTGCCCTCCAATAATTTTGTGCCGATTCATACCCCATGCCACACTGTTTCCCCGACCCCTATTGACACTAAAGTCATGCAATTTGGGGATGCCTGATGTGAATTAAGGGGCACAGACTGTGAATTTTCTCCTCTTTGTGAAAAGCTAACAAAGAGATCAAAAGTCTCCCTTTCACTGGTGAGCTGTGCACTCTGGGTGAGCCGCCTACCTGGACGGACAGCTAGTTCATTGGAAATGCAAAAACTCTGTAGTGAGCATATAAGAAACTCTGTTAGATAAAGACATGATAATTAAATAAATATAAATTGAGTCTAATTTCAAGCAGTTTCTACAAATGTAATTAACATAGCATATTAATAGTACAGAGAATTGGTTTCAGTGGGACATTTCTGTACATGGATACACTGTGATCTGATCATATCTTCCCTCTGTCTCTTGCCCTTCCTGCTCCCAACACTGCTGTTTTAATGCAAACAGTATATTTAATTTAAGAGCATTGGAATGTTTATATTTGTACAATTTTTGCCTGAATGCTCATTTATTCAATTAAAGTAGTTCAAAAAATATATTCTTCAAAGGTCCATTAGCACTGACCCTAAGTCCGTATTTGAGGAAGAGACATGTCCACCAACACCCAGTCTAATACTACTGTTTACATCTCCAGAATCCGGCCATTAGGCTTAGGCTGGAGAGACATGCGGGCATCGTCCAGTCCCAGGACAGTTAAAATGCCCCTCCAAGAAAGCCGTGGGGCTGCCCCAGGGGTGAGGATGGTGAGGGGGGACAAGAGAGGACAGGTGAAAGGTGTGTGTTCTTCCAGCCCGGACCACTCCACAGCACCCCACTTCCGGGTGGTGTGGGTTGAATACTCTGCTGGCGGGAGCAAGTCCATTTCTTATTTTCCTCACGTGTAGAATACAGCGACATGCTTGCTTTAGCCTGGTGAAGATTAAAATAACCAGCACTGGACCCATGAAGCCCTGAGCCCCGTGCCGTGTTCAAACTGAGCACACAGTCTCTGCCATTTTACCATTTTAGCTTTTATTCAACAAAGGATTCTGCTGCTAAAACGTGAATTTCAAAACCAATTTATGTTTTGGTCATCTTTGAAATAAGGCAATGAATTCAGAGTTGAATTTTGTTCCCTGTTTCTCAACCCAACAATTGCTCTTCTCATTCTCAAACCCCAGTCCAATTTTGTGGATATTGCTCTGGGATCTGAGGATTAATGTGTCCTCCCACACACCAGGTGGCTCCACTTAGCCAGCAAAGGTGCCAAGGCCATGCTATCTGCACTCCCACTGATTTCTAGAAGAAAGGCAGCTGTAGGAACTTTTTCTCAGGACCTGCTGGGAAAAAATATCTCTGCAAACTGACCATGAGAATTGAATGTAAAATTTAGAAAAATTACCTGAGTGCTATCTTTTCCATAATGAAGAGGATGCTTGAGGGGAATTCAGAAACAAACATGTATATTTTATAAGCCTGGCTGAAATTTCTAGTCTTGGCTGGACTTCTTTTTTTAACAGGAAGAATTCATCCAACAAACACACTCTTATCAGTACTTTTCTTAGGAAATCTTCGCTTTGTGCAGGGGAAGTTTTCAAGTTTTACTAATGAATCACAGACATGCAGCAGGAGTGAGAGAACGTTAAGCATCTTCTTTTCACTGGCCTAACAGAAGGCCAAAAACTAAAGTAGAGGCAAAACTTCCCAAACTCTGCCTCTTTTCTCCCCAGGAACTGCTTCTATGCCCGTCACTGCTGATGCCTGAGAGCCAGACGTGGGTTTAAGGAGGGGCTGCTCTATGTCAGAGCCATTCAGGGTCTGTGGTAGACTTAGCAGCAAGTAGACATAAAAACTGTAGAATTAAAGGCTGAAAACAGCATTTCACGAAACCCCTCCCTCCAGACGCCCTTGATCAAAGTGTACCCTTGCACTAAGACAATCGATCTGCAGTTGCATACATAAAATTTTGGCAACACCCTGTCCTCGTTGCTTTCAACAGAGGCTTTAGACCCCTGAGTCTGGGCACCGGCCCAGAACTGAGATCCAGTTGCATTACGCATACCAGAAGACACACCACCACAGCCGAGGCCGCGCAACCACTTTCTTTTAACCTCACGTCTGTGAGAAATTACTTTCCAACAAAATAAGTGAAACCCGATGTCTTCTCTGGGTGGTTATTTTTGCGCCTATGAAGTCAATAAAACTCTTCAGATTTATTAGACAGCCCTGCTGGGGAAGACAAGACCACTTCCTATTCCCTAGCAGAAATATGTGCCTCTCCTTTCTGTAACCTTCTGACCACAGATTTTAGTTTTATTCATTTCTTTTATTTTTCTCAGAAAATTTGTCAGAACTCTCAAAGATAAGCGGTTGGACCAGCACTACAGTTCCAATCTTCTGCCTCCAAGAGTGAGGACACAAATTTATTTCAGGTTCTCTGAGCTCTTCTTTGCTGCCTATTTAGAGGCCCTTGTCTTCATACCGGAAGCAGCAAGCATTCTGCATCTCACCACTCTAAACCCTGAAGTGTCAGCTGCCAACCAATCACACTCCTGTAAATGTCCATTAACCTTCTATCAGAGACAGTGACAGAGACAAGCGGCTTCTATCCAGTCTAATACAACAGTGTCTGTGGAACTCCACTCTGTGCCAGTGCTCTACAGGGTGGAGATGCACATATACAAAGGACACTGTGGGTTCTTTGAAAAAGCTTAGGGTCTCCTAGAGGAAGTGAACATGTCAACAATTAAAAGTCACCAAGGGTGACAGATTCCAGGAAGAACAGAGTCTTGGGGAGCGTGTGTTCACCTGGGCCAGCTCTGACCCGGAGAACATGGCCGACACAGTGCAGTCCTTCGGAATACTGCTTAAAGACAGCTACATCACCACTAGCTTGACTAGCTGCAGTCCGGACCGCCTCATGTGTCCATGCCAGTTATTCCACCCCACTGCCGTCCTCCTCCTCTGATGACTTCTACTCCACTTACTCATATGGCAGGGCTTTGGGGAGCAAGGTGTTCTTGCCTTCGTTGCTCATTTGGTTTTGGCAGGGAAAACAGACATAGTACAGCACTTGGGCAGTCAGGTGACCTTCAGTTTGTTCTTTATGAACCTGGGCACAGCACCAAGGCTTAGTTTCCCTAATTGTGTAATGGGACAATAATAATGCCTACCTCACAGTTGTGGTGTAAGGATTAAATGAACCACTAACCAAAAAGTGATTAACAAAGTCCTGGCACTCATTTTTCTTGTGCGCTGTGATAGGTGCCTGATGTACGGCACCTCTTGGAGTTTTTTTTTAGTTTTACAACAAAATGGAAATTTAAGCTCTTTGAGAATCAGGTTTATTTACTGTTGTATTTCTAGCTTATAGAATAATGTCCACCATGAGGTAACTAAAGGGATTAAACAGTAACTTATCCAAAGTCCTTTCACCTTCAAAGTAAGAGGTTATATTTCCTACTATGCACTCACTGCTATATACTATCCATTTAAAGTAACCCCAGGCAGATGCTCCTGCTGTGTCCTGCGTCCTTGGCTTCAGCTGCATCGTACCCCTTGCCTTTAGCCAACAATCAGCACATAATCTCTTAAAAACAATTTTGTGTCTCTCTAAGCAGCTTCCTCTGCCAACCTAGAATGGGCTTCACCTCCTTACCAGCCTTGGAAACTATGGCTCACTATACCCTACTTCCTGGGCAAACCTCTTTCCACTCTCTTCTCCTCTGACTCAAAATCAATAGTTGGTCCTTTCTTTGCATCTGTCATAGGACTTTCACATAATTTATTAAAGTGATGAGTGAATTAATGGAGCCTTAAAGTCAAGAACTACTTTATTGCATTTGGAATACAAACACTGTAAAATAACAGCTTGGGGAAAGAAAGGAGGGAGGTGAATCCTTGGGACACAGGAAGAATGTGAAGGGAGAACTGAAGAGACAGACAACAACAGAAAATGGAAGGAGCAAACTGCACCTTCTCCCTGGCTCTCGGCTTGCAGCACGAGAGGAGTAGGAATCCTCGGAGACACAGGGGGGTAGCACGACACCAGAGGCCTCCAGGGAGAAGAGCTACTGGGACAGAGCAGTGGATGCTGCGTGCTACAATGGCTGGCGAACAACTCCAGGCCGGGGACAGCTGTGCCCCCTGGAGAGGCGCTTGGTCAGGCACCATTTTGTGGAAGGGCCAAAAGAACCCAGGACTCACAGCAGTGTGGGTTGGCTTCATCTCAGGGCTCCAAGTGTTGAAACTCCACAATGGCGGGATGAGGGGCAGCCATGGGAGATCTCCAGAGTCAGGGAGCCATGGTCTGGCCAGCAAGGAAGACTCGGAGTATTGCAGGCTGAACGTCTCGAGCTCCCAACCCACCAACCAGAGGCCAGGATCAGCCTGAACTTCTGTGCAGTTGACAGCACCGGAACCAGTACACTGCCTTATTTGTACTGTAGGTCTGTTAGGGTCATCCACACAGACCTGCCTCTGGTTGCTTCCTCTGTCTACATTGACAGCAGAGACACACCCTGAATCAGAAACTACCACAAAACTGGTGACCCTAGAAGGTGACCAGAAGTGTAAAATTACAAAGAAAAATATCTTTCTCTCTTTTTTTTCTTTGATTTTGGTCTTTTTTTTTTCTTGTTTGGTTTTATTTTGTCATGAGTGTGAAGATTTTTATTTTTTGGTTCTATTTTGTTGTTTTTTGTTTTCTCCTTTTCCCTCTCCTGTCTTCCCCACCAGTTTCCTAAAGCTTGGGTAATCTTCCTTTGTCCTTCGTCCTTACTTATAACCTAGTTCTCTATTTTTTTTCTCTTATTCCCTTCCAATTTTTTTCCCATGAGGATAAAAATCTCTCTACTGAGTGGATACTGCTATATATAATTTTCTGATTTATTTTAGATTTTGTTGCATAACTATAGATCTTGTACCTATGGTTAAAGGTGGCAAATTAACATCATGGTTTGCCATTTTGTAAACAGTGCTTGATGCTATTGCTATTACTAATTGTCCTACTTTAGACAAAGTGACATAGTTGTTGTGATCAGTTGTTCTACTGTGTCTGCCGATACCAAGACTGTTTGGTGATCATAAACAATACCACAGTGCAGTACCAAACAACTAGGTTCTGCAGCAACCTCTCATCCCCAATAAATTGAAGAGGCAGGATTTGGGGACAGACTCAAAATCTAAAAGTCACTTATGCTTAAAGACATCACTAAAAAGTAGTCATTTCTTAAAGAGGTCTCAATACTAATAATAAAGCTACATATCATAAGCAATTTACAAGCTTCAATGCAGAAAACAAATTTTAAAGAATAGAAAATGAGAAAACACAGATGCAAGAAGCAATCCCAGTTCTCCAACTCACCCAAGACAAATCCAGGGAGCACTGTAGTGGGAGGAATTAGAAGCCACCCAGCTAAAATTTCTGAAATGGTAGCAGTGGAAATAAATCAGATAAATGAGTCTATAGAAAAAAGGCAAATAAAAATAATTATACAGATAAATAGATTATGACCATAATTAAGGACACAATTAGTGAATCTAGAGTAAATACAGATGAAAAATAGAGGAAATCAGGAAAATGATGGAAACCATGAACCTCCCCCCACACACACACACATAGGAAAGAGCTAAATTCCATAAAATAAGGACTGGGATTTAGCTCAGAGGCTTGGGCACCTGTCTTACAAGTGCAAGATCAGAAGTTTGATCCCCAGTACTTCCCCCAAAAATGAATTCCATAAAACACATTCAAACATTTTAGAGATTAGAAATTCTATTGAAAATATACACAGCAGAATCAACCTATGTGAAGACAGAATATCAGAACTAGAAGATAGGCTTGCAAGACCATGCAAAAAAAAAATCAATCTAACAGCTGACAGAATACACACAAAACAATAACATAAGACTAATCAAAATCAATGAAAAAATCAAAGATAGCACAAAGGATAATTCAAAAACTGTCCATGTTTGGGGATGTAGTTCAGTGGCACCATGTCTAGCTCACTTTTCCCAGTTATTCTTCACACAAAGGACTGATATCTAGACTATATAAAGAATTTAAAAAACAGACACCCAAAATTTAAAGACTCAGTCCAAAAATGAACCAACCTCTGAAACCGACAGATACTTCTCAGATGAAGTAGAAACAGTACACAAATATATAAAAAAGTTCCATATATCTATTCATCTGAGAAATCCAAATTAAAACAACACAGATTCCATCTCACTCCAGAAAGAATGGCTATTGTCAAGAAATTAACCAATAACAAAAGCTGTGGAGGAAAAAGAACCTGTCACCATTGGTGGGAGTGTAGACTGGTGCATCCACTGTAGAAATCAATGTGGCAACTCCTCAAAAAACTAAAACTAGAGGTTCCACTTGACTTAACTATTCCCCTTCCATAAATCCTCCTGAAAGAGTTAAAAGCATCATACCACACTGATACAGGCACACCCGTGTTTTTATCAACACAGTTTTCAACAGCTAAATCTTCAAAACAGTGCAGATCCCCATCAGAAGATGAATAAATAAAGAAAATGTAAGCTCAAATATATATATATATGTATATATACACATACATACATATATATGTATATATACACATACATACATATATATATATATAATGAAGTACTATTCTACCATAAAGAAGGATAAACTTGGGAAATTTTTGGATAAATTGATGCACTTTGAGAACATAATTTCGAGTGAAATAAATCAGACACATATGACTAAATATCATATTGTTTTTCTTGTGTGAGAAACCCAAGGAGTAAATAATGAGGAAAGTGATGTCAGACATTAGGAGTAGGAAGGAAGGATTCAAATGAGATGGGCACAAAAACCAGGGAGGGGAAAGGAAGAGAAGGAATAGGGATAAAAAATAAATAAGAATGAAAGGAAAACGTAGCAAAAGAATTTTGTAAAGGGAGAAAGGATTGAAAAGAAGGAAGCGATGTGGGGAAAAGAAAAATCAAGACACACCACATCCAGGTACAAATTTCCTATGATTACCATTATCAATGTCAGAAATGTACCAATAAAATGAATTTTTTTAAAGTACCATTTTTATTCACAAAATAGTACACTTTCCTCTCCCAAAGGAAAGAGCACTTTTTAAAAAAAAAAATTAATGTGAATAACAACGTAAGTGGTAAGTAGAAATCAAATTGTGTAGTAGGTGGGAAAAATAACAGATGTTGGAGAATGCCAATCTAGCTCATAGGACAGATGTGTGCTAAATCTGTGAACATATTTGTATTTCCTTGACTTTAAGGTGCAACCATGCTCAATGACAAAGGTAGAAATAACTGAGAGGTACAGATTATCTCAAGACTGATGAAACAAGTAATCCATGACAATCACATCACTCTAACTACCCTGTTATTTTTCACTCCTTGGAGTTTTATCAATTACTTTAAGTAGTAATTTTGGATCAGCCAGAAGACTGCCATTTTTTTACTGTGCAAGGCATTAACTATCCCTAGAACCTTTATCATCTTTTCATTGTTACATTTCAACCTTGAAAAGGAGTCTACTTCTCTATTGTGAGAGAAAACACTAGAAAAAAGAGTGTAATGCCAAAAATATAAGTGCTCTACATCTTTAGGGGGTAAATCTGCCATTTCTACAAGAGTTTTTAGTGGTATTCCTAGACATGTTTCGAAGAAATATTCCTCTGGGTGGAGAGAGAAGTGCTCAAAGTTCCAATACTGACCTGCTACTAGTCACTTGAGTGGCATTTGGGCAAATCACTTAGACTTTAGTCAGCTCCTGAAATAGTTTGCAAATTGAGAGCTTCTAGGCTGTATCTGTACCACCAACAGTGTTTAAAGGAAATGAGATACACTGTAGAAGGAAAACTTCATGTAATAGCACTGGTTTTAACTTTTTCTTGGGAAATCAGAAGTTCTATCCACGTCACAGCTGGATTCATAGTGGCTGCTTCCTTTAACAACAGTAGGTTGCCCTGACCTCCACGGCTCCATAGGTTTCCAATTCCCTTTTGTCTGCTCCACACAGAGACAAAAATACCAGCTGCTGTTCATCGATGGAGTATTTGCACTGAACGATGTTAAAAGTGCTTAACTACTCAAGTGTGGGCACTGCCTTCTGTGCCAGAGCAGCTCCTATTCTGGATGGTCACAAGGACGTCCCAGAGTCCCAGAGGACAGCGAGTCAGGCATCGCACTGCGGGCTCAGAGAGCATCACCGAGCCAGTCAGTAGGGCCCGTCTACCTGCAGGGTCTAGCAGCTCAATGAGTGCCCTTTCACAGAGTGTCAAGAAATATTCCTATATCCAGGTCTCTTTTTTTTTTTTTTTGAAAACAAGAACATTCAAGGAAAATGGGAAGAAATAGAATAATTTTTCTTGCTATGGTTGCTTTGTTCATTTACCAACTGGCCTCTGTGAGCATCTGACTTTGATTTCCTGCTACTAACCAATCTATAAACTCTTTTCCATCCTAGGCATAAGGAGACTCTAATTTTAGCCATTTTATAAATGGAGTGAAAATTTTGCAAATCATGTTGGAGAGAGGGCATCATATGGAATTTATAGAAGGTCTGAAACACCGATAGAAATAATAAATCATCAATAAATTATCACACTCTTCCTATTGGATTTTTCAACTTTAAAAGCTCTCTGTACTCTGGCGTTCTTTTTTTTTTTTTTTAATTTAGCCACAGCTATTTTTCAAATGGAATTAATGACCAAAGCTAGCTTCATTCTCTAATTACATTAAGAGACACTAGACAGGAGCTGTTCCAGATTCTGACCCGTCTTGGCTCAGACAGAGGCTCTGGGCAGTTGTACTGTGTGCTGGCTTGGTACCTGGGGCCGGGAAACATCTGTTACAGCATACAGTCCAGCGGGTGTTCTGCTTAATTATCAAATGGCCTTGCAGCGTCCCTTCGAGCTGGCTGGCCGCTGCGCCCCGTGCTGCACTACCAAGAACCATGTAATGCCTGTTCTGTGAACTGAATGTCTAACCCAAGCGTGGAATCACTTTGAGCAAAGTGAAAAAGGTAGGTCTTGACCCTCATGGAAAAGTTGCAGGGAAAGACAAAACAGAACAAAATTCTGAGGGAAGTCCAGAAGCTTAGATATGAGTAGGTGTCCGTCACTTAGGGAAGACAGAGCTGGCTCCCAAGTGACTCATGCTTCCGGAAGGAGCTATTTATGTGGCGCTTCCTCCTCTTCCAGGGATGCTGCTCAGGAGCTCAGGGACGAGGACATTTGAGAAGCCAGGATGAAACCTGAGGAAGGTGGAGGGAATGCTTGGAACACCGCAGAGGCCTCTCTTGGAGGATAAAAGGACACCTTTCCGCAGTGAGGTCACGAGATCTGCCGTGACCCAGAACTCAGCAGCGATCCTTGAAGCGCATGCGCATGGGACTCTCACAGGGCCTTGCGCCTCATATTAGCAGTTCTGGAAACTTATCTCCCTCCTCTATTCGCTGGTGGGAGAGAGCCCATGGCTGGCAGCGCCTACTCTGTAATGTCTTTGGTCTCATAGTGTGTGTAATCACTTCCAGACCAGTGGTGTGTATTTATGATTTACATTGTGTTGCCGAGGAAGAAGTCTTAAGGATTTTTTCCCCTAAATTTTCTTGAATTATTATTTTAGATTCATTGCCAGGTTTTCTTTAAAGGGGAAAGTTGATGAATTTTCAAACATGTTGTTACATGTGCCAAAATGATGGCTCTTTGTTCTTCCAAAGTTTCTTATAAGAAAAACACTGAAAGAGTGCTGTGTATGTCTGTGTGTGTGCAGGCCTGTGCATGTGTGCACATGTGTATGGTGTGTTTAAAACAGAGAAAGGAAAGGGATTTAAAAAGGGAAATCTTGAAATTCGTATTTTGCATTTGGGTTAGAATAAATGGTGAATTTTGGAGAATCTTACCTTATATTTGGGATAGATTTGAGGGAAGCTTCACAACCATTCTTAGTTATATTAGTTATATTCAAATAGCTAGAGGGAGCAACTGAAGGGTTAAGCCCTAAAGCAAGGAAATATCTCTAAGTCAAAAAATGAAGGGAAACTTGCATATTTCTGAAGATGACATCGGATCAGCCTGTGGATTTTGAGCAATTATGCGATATTATGATTCCCACTGAGTATGCATTAGTTGGAATACTGTTCTTTTTATTCTTCCATGTCCCGGGGTTGTACACTGAAAGAGCCTTGTTCAACTTTGCATGTCAGGATTTTGAAGGAAAAATTATAGTAAAATATGTTTAAAACAGTGGGGCCTTATGTGAGGGAACACAACATTTTCCAAGGCTTCAAAAATCCTTTTGTTACAAGTATGGTTTTTATTTTCTTTCTTTCCCTTCATTTTTTTTCTTCGTTCGAGCTTTCACCTCCCTGCTTTTGCAGAGAGAAGAAGCCTTGCGAAGGGCATCTGCAACACAAGTGAACATCTAGAGCCTGGGTCTGTTTTGAATGGGACACCCCGCATGGAAGTAAACAAGTGGGAGAGATCCATTTGTGTCCAACGGAGCTCTGGCGACTGTGGCAGCAGCCCAGTGGCCAAGGACCTGTCCCCAAGAGCCTTCTTGTGAGAAAGTGATTATGAACCGAGGTCTCTGAGTTGCAAGATGGCTGTTCATGAAGCGTGGGAACTCCTCAAGTGCGAAGGAACTGGACACACAGCCCAGGACTTGCTTTGCAAGGTGAAGCGCTCTTGTAAAATGGAGCAGGAAGAAGATGAGAGCCAAGCAGGCAACGTGCGGGGCAGAGACCAGGAAGGTGCTACAGGAATGTCAGGCTCGGTTTCATTCGTTTCTCTTTCAAATGAAAGTTCTTAAATCAGCTGTAACCTGCATTTTGCTCTCAATGACAGAGAACTGAGCCAACCGGCTTAGCCGTAAAAGAGCTATTTCTAATGGAAAAGAAATCTGCCTCTGGCTGTCCAGAGCTCAGGCGGTGGCTGCTCCGAGCCCTAAGGAAGCTGCCTCTCTCTGTTGGCTTCCCACTCTTCTCTCCCAGGGCCAGGACGTCTCTCCGGCCTCTGAGTACTGTCTCTGCTCATGGACGAGAAAAGGGCGAAGGCAGGAAGCACCCCTCCCTGCCTGTAAGGAGCTTCCCAGGGGTGCCACGCCCTTCTAAAATTTCCAACTCACTGGCCAACCTGGCATCACATGGCAGCACCTAGCTTCCAGGGAACCCGGGAGATGCAACCTGTAGGAGAAAATATAACTGCCCCAAAGAAATTAGGGCTCTCTTCATAGTAGTAAAGGAAAAACAAGGACTGAATAAGAAGCTGGAAGTCTGTCCTAGCATATAACACACACAAGGCCAATGCCCGTCTCTGACTGCTTCTGTTTAAACCGTTTAAATTACATCCTATTGAAGGCCTCATGAGAACCCAGTTCTGCAGGGCATTATCTCAACCCTCATGGCTGAAAATGAACAGGCTTCTTCACACCACTGACCTTTCAATCATCTAGTCGTTTAAGCTGTGAAAGTTTTGGGATGTACGAAGAACAGAAAATGCCACGAGCTCTTGAGGTTCTGAAGTGGGCAAATACATTTTATCGCCTTGAAACTCTCTTTGAAAATGGCTGTACAGTCTGCCATTGTTTTACTCCATATATGGGGGAGGAGTTAGATTTTACTTAAGAAAGTGCCTATTTTATAAAATTCATGGTTTCATACATGGAGAAAAGGAAGAAATGGTAAAGAGTAGCTCCAACTGAGGAAATGCTGTTTCCTTTAGGAGTGACTACTCTGTTTGAATTTCCTTACTTTCCTCTTTTATGCCACTTAAGATTCTACCAATGAAGATTCCCCTTAGTACTTTTTAATGAAGAAAAATTATTAGTTATTGAAACATTCTTGCTAACTGCCTTAATCAGCTGCTTTCTTACTGACTATGATATAACTTCATGGGGTGGGAAGTCCTTGATTATCTAGTTCTTTCACTGGAGAAATAAAACATCAGGCAAAAAAAAAACAGAATAAAAAGGGTATAGGGAAATAAAGTGAGTCATCTGGGGCCGGGTTTTAGCTCAGTGGTTCTGGTGTCTGCCTGGCAAGTGCAAGGTCCCAAGTTCAATCCCCAGTAATACATACCACAGTGCCGGGCATGATGGCTCATCCCTGTAATCTCTGCTTTCGGGAGGCAGAGGCAGGAAGATTGCTGTGAGTTCTAGTCTAACTCAGGCTACATAGTGAGTTCAGGGCCAGCCTGAACTGCAAAGCGAGACCCTGTCTCAAAAAAAAATTTTTTTAAATAAAAATAAAAAAAATTTTAACAAGTGAGTCATCTGCCTTTCAGTCCACACCTGAGATTTCATCCCTCCTTGACACCACGATGAGCCAACTTGCATATGTGTGTGCGTGTGTGTGCATGTGTGTGTTAGCATACACAAATCCAGACACACAGACACTCTGCAAATGCTCAGCAACCCTGGTGACCCAAAGGACATACACCGTGTATGCTGTTCCTCAGAGCACTGTCACACAAGGTTTTTAGCTCCCTGTTAAAACAAACTCTGTGAAAGAGAAGAGAACATGGATGTTTAAGCATGGAACATTTTGCTTCAGTATTTCACTGTGCAAACAACAGGGGCTTGGAGCTTCTGAAGGAGCACCCCACGGATGGAGAGGGTGGACTGACCCGGAGCTCTGCTGCCTGCGCTGTGCCATTATTTTCACCACGAATGATGTTCCAAGTTCCTGATGACAACCGTCAGGACACATTTTAATTTTTCTAAAACACTCTCCATTTATACTTATTGTCCTCATAGATAGGACAAGTTCCCAATTTCATTCTCCAAACTGTCCCAGTTTGGATGACATATCCATGATCATTCCAGTACTAAATAATTGGTAAATTAACTAGTTAAGATCAGCTGCAAAAATCGTAAAGATAATCTGCCACTTGCTAGTGAGGGCTCCCCAATCTGCAGCAGCTTCTCTGGCCTAACTTCATACGTGCAGCACAGTGTAGGTGAGTTACCACCCCTGCCTCAGTTCCCCAACGGTATCAGTAACTGCCTTATAGTGGTGCTATAACCATTGGATAAAGTACTGGAGGGGAGGGGCTTATCTGGTTCATATTTAAATTCATCGTCTGTTTCCCATTTAAGTCTCAATAAATATAGCTATTTATAGGCATTTACACTCATCTCCCAACTGCATAAAGTGTAACTGATTGAGACCCCTTTAAGTTATTAGACTTTATCTTCTAAAATTAGACCATAGTATATTCTTTAAGAAGAAACAAGATGAAGCACTTGTTAATTTCACAGACACTTCATCTTTGTTTACTACCTGGCCCTACAGATGAGAAAAACCAGAGTGCACAACAGTTCTTTGAAAACACAACAGTTCCTTGAACTTCTGATTTGATTTGATTTGACTTAGGCCTTGACACCAAGAGCTTTGACAGTTCCGCAGCATGAGGCGAAGGGCAAGCGTCCCACGTTCCCAGAGCACCAGGCCTTGGAGACGGCAGGGAGCCGATGGAGCCTCGTGTGAGCCGGCTCAGTCAGCCTGCGACCACCGAGCGACCTCAGAGGCGGGCCTGGCACCCGCAACAAGCCTCGCTGTCCACGGTCGCCGTCCCTGCACTAGGTCCCCCAGTCAAGCACCCCTGGCAGAAGCTGCGGGCCGGACACTCCCGAGGCCAGCGGGAAGGAGAGGGGAAGTCTGACTGGACAGGGGCGGGAGGAAGATGGAACTCCTGGAGGAGCAGGAGCAGGTGTTTTCCTTCCTAGCATTTTTTAAAAATTGAATTAGGTTTCTGTGAAAAGCCTTTTGTAGAATAAGCATCTATGGTTTTCCCAACTAAAACAAAGACTATTTACAGTGCTATAACTTTCTAATTCAGGTGAAAACCCCCTACTTGTACTAATTTTAATGATAATACAAATATGATTAGTAATAACCTGACCTTTTTAACCAAGGATCTCAAAAGTCTTTTTGTCACTTGACATTATATCTTAGCTTCTCTTCAGCTCTGGGTAAGAGAGCCAACAGAAGGCTAGACTTACTTCACGCTGCAAAATTATTTTGTCTTCCTTCCTTCATATATTTAGGGGAAAACCCACGTGGTATCACTTAGCCCTTTGAGAAAAAGGTACAGAAATACAGTAGGCCCTCGAGTTACAACCAGACTGACATACAAACAACCTGAATGCCTGCTGCTTATGCTTCCAGATGGTCCCAGATACAGATTTAACCTTGAAAGAGTTCTAGAAGGAGCATGACAGCATCCTTTCCTGAGTGGGGCTCTCTGAGAAACCCTGGGCCAGAGTCTCTCTGAGTGACCTCTCTGAGATCTGCCTAGGTCCAGGAGAGAGACTTCAAGCGCTGTGTCGAGGAGCCTGGCCCTTCACTGACCAACTTGAGTCACAGACTTAGAACCAGTTCTCTCAAATAGATTGAGTTTGTAAATCAATGACCCACTGTACTTCTAGACTGTACTATTACTTCTTATCCACATAGTGCACAATATCCGAAGCACAATTGAAATATTAGGATAAATCTAATAAGTGAACTGACCTCTGCTAAAAACTAATGGTACACAATACCACAAAAAATCTTTTCACCTAGTTCTACAATATTCTGAATCTTCCACACAGAAACAAGGAAAAGTCAGGTCGGCCACAATTACTGAGGCAATGGAGGCAGAAGGTTAGCTGAGGAGTTACAGCAAAGTGTACAAACAAAACAGAGGCTGTTTCTTGCCTAATGCTTTATTCAGATTTTGATCTAGGAAGCTGGTGATGCAAATAGCAAATGTATTAGGGCAGGTTAGCACTAAGTGGAAATGTCTTCCTTCTCTTTGAGCTGCTTCCAAATTTATCTATGTGGAAAACAAGCAAAAAGAGTAATCACCCGAAAGTCAGACCACTGAAGCACAGTGGACATGCTTAGCTTGAGTCGCTCATTTGTGATACTGAATCACAGGAAGTGGTTCAAAATGCCAAAAAGTATTGTTTTATTTTGCCTGAACTACTCCTGTCTCTATCTCTGAGTCAGAATACTGACCCACCTTGGAGGCCTCAGTGTTGGGGACTGAAGAGGGAGCTCTCTGTATCCACATCCAACTAATGTCTATGAAAAATATCAAAAAATTGCATCTGTTTAATTACGTATCAATGTTTTCTTGCTTGACTTCTCCATTAAAATCTAAGATTGCTGAGGGCAGAATAAAAGGCATGTGGGAAGATGTAAATAAGTTCTAGAATGTATGATAGATATTGTGAAATAGAAAATATTCAAAAGGAAAAGGGCAAGGGTAAGTAATGAGGGGAAAGAAAAAATATATTAAAAAAAGAGAAAGGCCAGGCAAGGTGGCTCATGCCTGTAATCCCAGCACTCGGGAGGCAGAGGCAGGAGGATTGCTGAGTTTGAGGCTTGCCTGGGCTACATAGTGAGCTCAGGGCCAGCCTGAACTACAAAGTGAGACCCTGTCTCAAAAAAAGAAAATAAAAAGGGGGCCGGAGGGTTAGCTCAGTGGTTCCAGCGCCTGCCTCGCAAGCGCAAGGACCTGAGTTCGATCCCAGTAACCACATATAATGCTGGGCATGGAGACACGCCCACCAACAATCAACACCGCATACCACAATGGCGGGCGTGGTGGCTCACGCCTGTTATCCCAGCACTCGGGAGGTAGAGACAGGAGGATTGCTGAGTTCACGGCGGCTTGCCTGGGCGCCATAGTGAGCTCAGGGCCATCCTGAACTACAAAGCGAGACCCTGTCTCCAAAAAAGCAAAAAAAATTAAAAAAATTTAAAAAGGCATATATAGAGAGAGGGTGGGGGTTGTAGGATGAGTAGGGGAATGGGTAAAAATGAGAATTAACTCGTGTTATATACTGGTGCAAATTCTCAATATTAAATGTGACCATGATATGTACATAAAATGGACCAATAAAGAATTCCATTAAAAAAGGCATGTGGGCTCTAATAGGTAGCAGTCACTGTTATGTGACTGAATTATATTCTTAAAAGAGTTAGTATCCTGAAGATGTCTTCCAGAAGGCAGTACTTTCCCAGCCAAGAAGAGGCTTCTGAAGCAGTGAGAACACACCAGGGAAGAAGGAGGGGGAGGGGCAAAAAGAGATGGAAGAAGAAGGAGAAGAGAGAGAACTTCCTCCATTTGTGGTCTCCATTGTTGGGAAGATAGCTTCATTGTTACACTGCTCTTCCCGGAATGCAAGTGGGGACCAAGAAGGGTTAGGACTGTATTTGCTGGACATGGGGCCAGCTCACAGGCTGACACACAGCCTAGATCATTACGGAATTATTTGGAAAAACTATTTTTGGAAAACAGTTTAGCATTATCTAGTAAGACATGTATCTTCGTAGCACAGCAATTCTACTAAGCTTGCACAAGTATGAAATCACATGTCCAAGAAAGTTGATAGCAACCACTGCTTGTAAGAGCCTGCAAGTAGGAACAATCTAAGTACCCATCACTAGGAATACAAAAGATAGTAGTATAGTCACCCAGAGGAATACTGCACCCCACATATGACGGGAACACGTGAGCTGCAGCTGCAATACCAGAGCAATGCAGCAAGTAGAATGAATGAAAATTCCAGGATGAAAATCCAGGAAAGGGAAAGATGTGATAAGGTTTTGTAGAAAGGGCTGCCTTAGTGATACTAGAATTCTTTCTTTTCTTTTTTTTTTTTTTTTTATTTTTGAGACAAGTTCTGCTTTGTAGTTCAGGCTGGCTCTGAGCTAAACTGTTTTCCCAGGCAAGACTCAAACTCACAGCAATCCTCCTCCCTCTGCCTCCCGAGTGCTGGGATGACAGGTGTGAGCCATTGCACCTGGCCCTGTGGTATGTGGTTAGCGGGGATCGAACTAGGAACCTTACACTTGCAAGGAAGGCACTGGAACCACTGAGCTTAATCCCCGGCCTCATACTAGAATTCTTAAACAGTGCATTTCTTGAGCTAGGTACCTAGAAACTTCTCAAAAGTGGTTAGCATAGCTTGGAGAGATGAAACTAAAGGACAGCGGCGTAGCCTTAGGTCTAATGAGACTCTATGGCAGTCTTAAGAGGCTTGTTAGGCCAGAGGGAGGTGACAAACGTTGAAAACAAAAGGAAACAGGTGCATTCAGTTTTTAAAACCTGTCCATAGCTTAATAAATAAGGCTTGGTAAGGATTCTACTTAGGAAGAGAGTAACAGTACTCTGCTGCAAAGCTGCGGTTCAGACTTTGCAGTCTCAGTCATTGTGGTATTTTTCCTTAGAACCTAATAATCGTTCACTGAAACCCCTGCAGTTTAGTACAATCCGCAAATTTTTTGGCGGGAGGTTTGCAAGTAACCAATCCAAGAATGTTATTCAGTTCTCCTGGCTGCTGATTGGCTGTGGCAGATGCCCCAGCATTCCTGCGTGCTAACAGGGCATTGTGCGCAGGATAGCTGTCTCCTATGCCCTCCTATGCTTTGCTTTTCTGAAAGCCCTAAGGTTTCTGGGACACCTTAAAACACCCCATGTCTTCTAAGGCTTTATTTATAGTGTTTTATTAAATTAAATTACACGATGGCAGGATATTTACTATATTTAGAGTTTAAACTGTAACAACAGGCATTTTTCTTTTTTTTTCTTTTCTTTTTGAGACAGGGTCTCGCTTTGTAGTTCAGGCTGGCCCTGAGCTCACTATGGTGCCCAGGCAGGCATTTTTCTGACAGTATCTGAAATGCACAGTTTTCCGCACTTCCCAGGTAACCGCCGTGAATTCCAGGGCCCACTCACTGTATCAGCAACTCATCATCTACGGGAGCTTTAACAGGCTGGTAAATCTGTTGGCAGTTTTATCCATAGGATAGATATTGAGTAACTCTCAAATAAATCTGCTTTGAGGGCCCAATTCCAAAATAATATATGTACTATACGGTATTCCTAATACACTGAGTATATTGTTGATTACTGTTTTCGGTGCCCGGAGAGAGGGCTTCGTCTGCTTCCCAGGCCGAGAGGAAGGAAGGGCTCTGGAATTAATCGTTTAAACAGGGCTGTTTCGCCAAGAGGGGAGAGTGTCGGGGCGGCGTTAAGAATCTGGGAAGGCCGCCAGCAGGGTCCGCATGCGAAGGGTGGGCAAAACATAAAAGAAACACGGCCATCGCCTTTTCATTCATAAGGGTGGTTTATTCTTAAACAAAATTGTGCGATTTTCAAATTCCCTGAAGACCATTTAAAAATACAGTCTGTGCGAGCTGGCCGCAGGGGCGCCAGGGCTTGATCCTCTGGCTGTCGAGGCAGAGCGCGCTACGGACAATGCTCCATATCCTGTCGGGGCTCAAGAGGAGCCCCAACAATTTACAAATTAAAAGCCAGTAGGAAAAAACACAATCCTGGCAACTGTCTCTAGGGAAACCTGATAACTGCAGAAACGCCGGAAAGAGGGCTGTGAGAGCCCGAAGTCCACCCCAGCTGGAGATCCTGCAGGGAGGAGGGCAGTCAGGCAGGCAGGGAAGAGGGCGCGAGCTCAGGGTCGGCTGGGGAGTTCGTGGTGCCAAGCAAAGAACTTGGCCTCTTTGTGCTTCCTAAGGAGCACGCCACATGCTTCTTTGCACGTTCTTTTAAATCCTTATGTGGCTGGCATTTGAGAAAATACCGGCTGCAACCCGACGTCGCAATCCTGATGACAGCTCCCGAAATCCCGTCTTTCTCACAGCAACATCTCCTGTCAGCTCCCCGCCCTGCTACAAGCCAGCATCCCCACCCAAGTGGTGCTCCGGATAGGAAGAATTTCAGATGTGCCTCTCAAGGCCTGAACAAATATTACGGTAGTAAACAGCTTGAGAGAAATGCTACTGATAAGATTAGTTCAGAAAACAAATCTGACACCACCATGATACTTGAAAGTCCTTAGGAACCTCTGCAAACTGCCCATCTTCAGAGCCCAGGTGTCTCGCTTTAGTTTGCCTTTGTCTTTCTTTCCAAAGCTGATCAGTACCACTTCCTCCTCAAAAAACAAAACAAAGAAACAAGCTAGGTTGTCCAATTATTGGTGTTTACAACTGACCACATAAAGGTTGATGTTTCAAGGTCAAGTGTTATGAACACATATCCATTTGAATTTTGGTTTTTTGTTTTATGGTGCTTTTTAAGTCCCCTCACTGAGTTATAGCATGGTGATCCACAGCACCATTTTCCTGAAATTCTACGCACAGTCTGGTATCAAACCTCTCTAACACCATTTGGGCTTGGTCAGATCAGCAGCTTCAGAGCTCCTGTTTTTTATTTCTTTCCCACAGTTAACACTATACCTTGCTTGACTTTATCTTGTCACCTTCTCTTTTTCTTAAATCATATTACACACCAAAAACTTAACCCACCTATTGAAATGCACTTCACAGTACTTCTCTCCCGAAGCCAGCCATCCCTCTAGCCTCCTGGTAGAAAGCCTCTGCGAGGAGGACCTGACTGCTGCTCAAAGATCCCTCCAGTGTGAGGTGATAGTCTCAGGAGATATCAGAAAATGGAAAGACATCTCTTGTTCCAGGGTAGGAAGAACCATTATCGTCAAAATGGCTATACTCCCTTATCTAATAGATTCAATGCAATCCTGATTGAAACCCCAACAATATATTTCACAGATCTAGAGAAAATAATCCAAAAACTCACCTGGAACCACAAAAGACCTAGAATAGTAAAAATAATTCTAGGTAACAAGGACATGCAGGGGTAGCACAATACCTAACATGAAACTATACTATAAAGCCACTGTGATAAAAACGGCATGGTACTGGCAAAGAAATGGACCTGAGGATCAGTGGAACAGATTAGAAGATCCGGAAACAATCTAGATACACTAAATCACCTCATCTTTGACAAAGGAGCCAAATATCCTCAATGTAGGAAAGACAGCATCTTTAACAAACAGTGCTAGAAAAACTGGGTTTTTAACCTGCCAAGGGCTAAACCTAGACCTATCTCTCTCACCATGTACTAAATTAAAGTCAAAGTGGATTAGAGACCTAAATATTAGAACAGAAACACTAAATCTACTGGAAAACAGGTTAGGTAGAACTCTTGGATGACACTGGCTTAAGGAAAGACTTAATGAACAAAACCTCTATAGCACATGAACTAGCAGAAGAAATCAACAAATGGGATCTCAACCTATTAAAAAGCTTCTGCACAGCAAAAGAACCATTGGCAGAGCAAAAAAGGCAACCAACGATATAAAAATATTTTTACCAGCTTTTCCTGAGATAAAAGGCTACTATCTAGAATATATAAAGAATTTTTAAAAATCAACCCCCCAAATTTAAAGACCCAATTCAAAAATGGGCATCTGAAATGAACACTTTTCAGATGAAGAAGTAAAAACAGCTAAGAAGCATATGAAGAAATACTCAATGTCACTGGCCATTCTAGAGATGCAGATGAAAAGAACTCTGAGAGTCCATCCCACTCCACAAAGAATGGCTGCTATCTCAAAACTAGCCAGCAACAAATGCTGGCAAAGTTGTGGAGAAAAAGGAATTCTTCTCCGCTGCTGGTGGCAATGTAGACTAGTACAACCACTGTGGAGATTCCTCAAAAAACCAGGATTACAGGTCCTATGTGAGGTCCCTTCTATTTCCCTGCTAGGGTTATACATGAAAAAATTAAAAGATTTGTATCACAGTGACATGTATGCACCCATGTTACAGTAGCTCAATTTGTGAAAGCTAAATCCTGGAAACAACCCAAATGCCCATCAACTCTAGACTGGATAAAGATGACGTGGTTTTTAAAAAAAATTAAATGGAGTATTACACTGCCATAAAGAATGATAAGTTTGAGTCATTCATACTCAAAAGGACATACCTTGAGGGCATATTCATAAGTGAAATAAATAGGTCACAGATGTGTAAATACTGTATCTTTTCTCTGGTATGAGAAACTGAAAATGTAAATAAGACTAGAATGTATGACAGACACTATAAAATAGAAAATATCCTAAGGGTAATGGGGGTGGGGTAAATTATGAGGGGAAAGAAAAGATTGTGATGATAAAAAAGGGGGAGAAACAAACTCATGTTTATAGAGGGCAGAGGGTGATAGGGTGGGTAGGGAAATGGAAAAAATGAGAAGTCGTGTCATATACTGGTATAAATTTTCAAGGTTGAGTGTGATCATGATGTGTATTTAAAATGTACCTATATCACAATAAAACTCTTTTAAAAAGGAACTATTGTTTGCTCTGTGCTGCAGTCTTTGTTGGATTGCCACCTCATTTTCAGCTTTTCCTATACTAGTAGGTATCATTGTTTTACCTCTACACTGAAGTTTTTTTTTTTTAAATATAAAGAGGCAGGATGTGGTGCTACATGCCTGTAATCCTAGGTAAAGGCAGAGTACTGCTGCAAGTTTGAGCTCAGCCTGAACTACACAGGAAGACCTCGTCTCAAACAGACAAAGAAAAACACAAAAATAAGGATTTTGACAAGGTCAGACAATAGCATGTGGCAGACTTCAGAGCCAAACCTGGTCTCACTCTGAAGCCCACAGCTGTTGCTACTTTCTAACTCTCTTTCCTTAACTGAATGATGAAAAGTGCAGGTCTTTCATTTTTGATGATACTATCATTATACAAAATGGGAGCTCGCAGACTAATATACCACATGCAGTTAATGTAACATATTAGCTATAAATTTATAATTGTATCTGTTGTACTTATATAAAATTTATCTTGTACATTTCACACTAAGATTAACTTTCAAAAATCATTTGAAAAGTACCATATACTAATACGAATAACACACAAGTTTTAAAATAGTAAGGAGGGAAAAAACCCAACACTGCTCCTAGCAATTTAAAGCACACCACAGTTAACATGTGGATATATATACTTCTTGGCATTTTTAAAAGCACAGTTTATATACCTATAATATTCTGTGTATAAAAATTTGAATACTGTGATTTCCCCCTTGAGATTATGGTAAGTTCTCCCAAAGTATTTCTACGTTTTTGGTTTTCCTACTTTCAACTGTGGGATGGGAGGTGCTGTGAAATGTTAATAAACCTGCTGATTCACAAGATGAAATCTGGTTATTCGTTATTATCTCATTGGTTTAGGTTGTGTATAGATAATACATACATGTTAAAAATTTCATTGTGGGGAAAGACATAGTAAAAACCCATCTCTCCTGACTAATAAAGACTCCTTCTCTTCCAGCCCGGAGGAGCTTCCCACTGACTAGCTGCATGTTTGTTCCTTTTTAGGAGCATATGTGCTTGTATGAATGTTTCTTAAATTCCAAACTCAAGAGAACTAAGTCCAGAGAGAAACTTTGTTCCCAGCAAAGGTCCAACTTCTGCATTCCTGTCTTCTGCCTTAGGGTTCTTGTTTCTTACAGGGGTGATAAGCCCTTCCAAAGGACCCCATCTTATCCTATGGGACTCAACAAATCAACCATAACCCTACATAGTGCACTCATTTCCACATTACTGAACAGAAGTAAACAAAAAGGTAAGGGAGTAGTTTGGTCATGTGTTTCCATGGAGTAGCTCCTAAGAGTCTGCTCCAGAACAAAATGAGCCTTCTCATTACTCGTCCAAGCTAGTTCAGTCTCTACACCAGTGCTTACCATTCAATATAGAGGATGTGGATGCTTTTATTTTCATGCATTTACCATGGTGCAGAATGAAACTATTGTGGAGGTTTCAGAGGAAATGTTTCAAGTGTAGACAGCAAATCTATTCTATAGAATTCCTTGGGATGTTTCTAGGGAAAAGAGGTTAAATACAAAGAAGTATACAAAGTTCTAGATAAATGGAAGTTCCTGTTTTTAACTGTAGGATTTAATAGAACTTTTAATATAAGACAATAAAGCCTGGAATTTTAAAGGGGGAAAAAAATTAAAAGACCGGAGAATACATAACTTTTTAAGGACGAAGTTTCCAAAGAACACACTTTGGGAAATGGAATGCGATTTTGGTAGGTTGGACACTAAATAGGTACGTGATGTGTGTGTCTCACGCTGATCAGGTAACCATTTAATTACTAAAGAAAATTGTTTTTAGGACATAGACTGCCAGTGAGAGCAGAGACAGCTATAGAAGACCTGGGATTCAGATCAGTGTCATTTCAACCCGGTTAATGCAGAGGGCCAGGCAGGTGAGGGCATTTGCAACCCCAATATTATTACTCTGCAACTCTAGGCCTCAGTCTTTCACTTGAAATATAAACTGAAACACAGAACTTTTTATGAATGAACAGTTGTGAAGTAAGATTAAAATATCAATGAGAGATCAGAGCAAAATATTTATAAGGTATATAACCAATGAAAAAGTAACATTCAGTACACAAGCAGTAACTTCAAATCTGTAAGGAAAAAAAGAACAGAATAAAAAATGAGTGACATGGGCTGGAGATTTAGCTCAGTGGTTCCGGCGCCTGCCTCCCAAGCGCAAGGTCCTGAGTTCGATCCCGGTAACCACATACAATGCTGGGCGTGGTGGCTCACGCCTGTCATCCCAGCACTCAGGAGGCAGAGACAGGAGGATTGCTGAGTTCCAGGCTTGCCTGGGCTACATAGTGAGCTCAGGGCCAGCCTGAACTCCAAAGCGAGACCCTGTCTCAAAAAAAAAGTGACACAAGAGAATGGAAATTATTTGTCTTATCTAACTGTAATATTGTGATCATATCCCCAGAAACAATAAATGCAATAGATATGCTCATTACCCTGAGCCAATCACTGTACAATGTATAGAAACATCAAAATTTCATATTGGACCACATAAATATAGACATGCATGTATGTATTATGGCTCAATCTAAAATAAAAGACTACTGAACTTGAATTACAGAAATGAATTTCAAACTGCAATATTACGAACAGCAAAATGCAAAATGATACATTTACTATAATCCTATATGTAATGTCTTTCTGTCATACTAAAATGCCTGAGCTAAGCTAACTGCATAACAAGATTTATTTAGTTCAAATTTAGGAAACTGAAAGACCAAGGTTTGGTGGCCCTACTAGTTCAGCCTCTGGTGAGAGCCTAAAATAATGAATGACAGCAGTAGGAGGAACAAGAAATCAATTCATAAAAGAGGAAGCCAGGGAGACACTCGGGTCCTAGGGTCCTTTTGGGAGGCACGCCCCCAACCGACCTCTTACTAAATGCCACACCTCAGCCTTTCCTCACCACCTCCCAGTACCACAGCCTTGGAAGCAGACTTCCAGTCCATGAACCGTGGGGGACAGACTCCAGCTGCATCCCAGCCACAACACTACACATGAAAACTTTTCAAAGGAACAAAACTATGCATAGCTATGAAGTAAAGATAGAAAAATATAAATAAAGAGAACATCACTAACTTCACGGTAGTAATTGGTTCCAGAAAAGGAGGGAAGACAATAGGATTTGATGGTGGATGAGAGAGTCTAAAAACATTTGTGACATCATATTTCTTAAGTAAAACATGACAATACACTTATAAGTTAAATGGAGAGAGAGAGAGCAGAGAAAGGGAAAAAGGTTTTTTTGTTTGTTTTACAGACTTTTTTGTTTGTTTTCATTGTTTTTTGTTGTTTCTGTTTGTTTTGTGGTACTAGGGATCAAACTCAGGACCTTGCTCTTGTCAGGTGGCAGCACCACTGAGCCTCTCAACCCTGGCCCTTATTTTTACTATACTTTCTAGATATTTGAAATATCACATAAGGCAAAAAAGAAGAGAAAGAGAGCAAAAGTGGAACAACTAGAGCAATGGTTTCAAGCCTGGATCACACTAGAATTACAGAAATCAGAGACAGGGTTGGGCCTGGATGTCAGTACTGTTTAAAAACTTCCCCAGTGATTCTGACTAAGTCAGCTTGGGAACTGCTGCCTTAGATGATCTTAAGGGCTCTTTCCCCTAATACTTTCTCTGTGCAAACATTTTAATTGTACCAGTTGTCTCGTATGATTTCACAGGAACACAGTTGTGTGAAAGACAAGGTAGCAGGCACCTAAATATTCACCAAGGGCTTTTCCCGCATGAAAACCACTTATCCTTTCCTGGTGCTAATGTTCCCTTGTTTTCTAGAATCACATGCTTTTCTTCTCCTATTTAAATTGTTGTTAAGGGGCCAGAGGGTTGGCTCAGTGGTTCCGGCGCCTGCCCCACAAGCGCAAGGTCCTGAGTTCGATCCCCGGTAACCACATATAATGCTGGGCGTGAAGACTCATGCCCACCAACAATCAACACCTCATACCACAATGCCGGACGTGGTGGCTCACGCCTGTAATCCCAGCACTCAGGAGGCAGAGACAGGAGGATTGCTGAGTTCGCGGCAGCTTGCCTGGGCACCATAGTGAGCTCAGGGCCAGCCTGAACTACAAAGCGAGACCCTGTCTCAAAAAAAAAAAAAAATTAAAAAAAAATAAATTGTTGTTAATCCCTCCCCTCCCTTTTCTCCTCCCACCTTTCTGAGTCCATCCCAACAGGCAATTCATCCAAACTCAAAACACTCAAGCTCTGAGTCATTCATATGCATTGCTTTCGAATATATTAAATAGATCCATATGCTTATCTACACTGATATAGATTTTTTCCCTTCAGAAAATTTTTCCCTTCAGAATACAAAAAAAAAAAAATCATTCCAATGTGTACACTTCCAATATTTTAAGCAGGCATCTCAAATGAAGCAGAAATTAAAAGTAACTTGGACCAGAATTTTGAACATTAAAACATTACAGTAAATTGGTAAAACATAAACCAAATATATAGATGTCTACTTTATATCCAAAAAAGTTACTCTTTCCCTGCCACATACACATAGACAGCTCTCAAACGGTCCTGCTTCTGTTGAAGTTGGGTCACAGTAGAACTGTAACGAGTGTGTCCTTTTCCAACATTGTTACTCCCAGAGATTTTTATTAACCTTCCCGAGTTCAGAAATTCCTATGATGTCATCATTAACCAATCAGACTTCCCAATTATAGCTGACCACATTGAATTGATACAGAATCAAAGAAATACAACATTCTCCTTGGCCTGGGCAGTTGTGACATGGGTAAACATACGATTTTCATTAGATTTTTCAAAATATGGAAAAAGCCCTCTACCTCTGGGAATACTTAGTTTAGATCAGAACCACTAAAGTGCCACTGTGCTGAATAAACACTGCCAAAATCTGATCTCAGGGACAGTAGGAGAAGAAATCCTAAAATACAGTATCTGACAACCAGGAAAACTTCCAATACTACTTAATGGTAACCGGAAGAGTAATATCCCAAGATGGGGGGGGGTAGGTAAGGAATCATGCCACAATTACAAGAAAAGACAGACCTGAGCTTTAATCTGGGCTCTACAACTTTCTAAAGCATGACCTTTAGCAGGTCACCCAGCCATTTTGAGCTTTCATGTCCTTGTGTATAAAATGGAGAATATAAAATGTTACTTGCACACTTTGAAAAAGTATGAAAAAATGGTTAACTCCAACACAGGGCTTGAAGATGAGCTTGAAGGATCCACAGTGCCAGAAAAGTAGGGAAGTTCTCAAAAATAGCCATAGAATAACAAAAAGGAAACAAATAAAAAGTAGGAGTATTAAGACACAATGGAAAGTGCTTCCAATGACCAAAGCAAATATAATATAATGTGATATCAGGTGCAGTGGAATGAACTTTTGTGTTCCACTAGAATTCACATTTTGAAACCTAACCTCCAATGTGCTAATCTCTAAGGTGGAGCTTCAGGAGAAGACGGGGCCATGAGATGGATGGAGCTCCTACGGACAGGATCAGTGCCCTCGTAAGGGAGATGCCTAAGGGCTTCCTTCTTCTGCCCTATTCTGCCCTTCCTTCCTAGGGAAGGAAGTTAGAAAAGGGCTGTCTCGAAGCCAGGAAAGGGGTCCTCGCCAGAAGGAAATCTGCTGGCCCCTGGATCTTAGTGAGAAATAAAATAAATTTCTGTTGTTTATGTACCCCTTAGTCTACAGTACTCTCTTACAGAGCTTAAACAGATTAAGACTTCTGATTACAAATAAAAGAAGGAAATAAATATGTTTAAATCCATACAGATATAAAGAAATGATTGAATGACATTTTTAAAATTAGAATATAGACAAATCTCACATTCAGAAGAATTTTAAATAACATATGAACCAACTGTCCGCTCAAAGTGGAACGTAACTCCTACCCTTCAGGCATGGGTTGTGCATACTGAGTTCCTTTCAAAGACTCAGTCCTCATTTGAACAAGGGAGGGGGGTGGAAAGAAGAGACAAGGAAAAATGGAAACAAAGCTTTTGTAAACAGTGAGGAGAAGAAGGGTTGGAGGAGGAAGGCGAATGAAAAAAAGGAAGCAAGATTTGTACAAGTACAATTTCCCTTTGATGAACATGATCATTATGTATATATAAAATGTACCATTGTAAAATATACCGTATCTCTAAGGGAAGGTAGTTCTTCAGTGGAGGAAGCCAATAAACACACCTGAGGTGTATATTTAAGGTGCATCTGATTGGTGGTGAATTACCCTGATAGCAGTTACCCTTTGTAGGATGAGAATAGTACTTTATTTTTGTCATTTTCTTCCCAAGAATCCACTGCCCTGTACAATCATAAGAAAATTCCAAACCAAGAGTAATACACAAAATAACTGACCAGTCCTCTTCAAACCTTTCAAGGCCATCAAGAACCAGGAAAATCTGAGAAATATCCTCAGTCAAGAGACGGTACAGAGATGTGACTACTATGTGTAACCCAGTGTTCAGGATGGGATCCCAGGCAGAAAAGGGATAACAGGTAAAAGATAAGGCAATCTGAATAAAATCTGGACTTTAGTTAATAGTTATGTGTCGAGATTAGTCCATTAATTCTGCAAAGATACTCCATACCAAGGTAAGATGTCAGTGAGAGGGAAACCGAGTGAAGAGTGCACAGGAAAACTGCTCACTACCTCTGCAATTTTTCAGTAAGTCAATAAGCCATGTTCCTTCATAGAGAAATAGTAAGGATTAGATTAAATATGATTTTTTTGCATTTAACATGGTGCCTGGCACACTGTATATATTAATACTGAGTAACTATGACCGATGTTCCATTAATCAAAGTTAACTCACGCACTGCTTAGCAATCCCTTTCAGAAGTAAACTGATATTACTTGGGGAAGCATTAAGAAGATCCCATAACTCACACTATCTCAAGTGTCAATTCAGTCTTTTTTTTTCAAATCAGTGATCTTCAGAATTTTATAATATGTGATCTTTGCTAGGCAAATCTATTTCCATTGCTTTTATTTTTATAGCATTATTCTACATTCAAGATAGAACTCTGAGTAATGAATTGGATCATGCTTCTGGATTATTAAACTTTCTCACACTTCTGCAAAGAGCTGGGCAAAGTTCCTTCTAATAACTCTCTTCCAGCACTGTCTTCTCATCCAACACAACTAACACGCAGTCATTTCGTGAGGAGCGTGCTCTGTGCACCCCAGCACCCAGGAGCACCGCTAGGGCACGCAGCACAACGTGGCCCGGAGGGATGCCTCTCACCATCTGGTCTTTCCTCCCCATAATATTTCCATGTCTACTCCCCCGCTTCGGTGTCTTCACTAATCCCCTTTGACCCTGCTTCCAATTCAGCTTCAAAATTCTGACGGCGCCCTCCTCTGGCAGCTTGATTCGGTCTTGCTTGAAGCCCCAGAAGCACAGTCCTCCTGTGCTGAAAATCCCCGAAGGCACAGTGTTTGTCAGCTCCTTCCGGGGTGCAGCCAACTCCTGCTCTGCATGCTGACCTTCCCACATTCCGCACTTTCAGCCTTATCTAGTGCTAGCAGTAAACATTCACTGAAGTGATGCTAATTCCAGTGCCATCCACAAAAGCCACTGAACCCTCAAATGTGCTTGCCTAGGAGGGTTCATCGCCCTGGACGACATCACTGAGGTGTCTGCAGAGATAATTCCAATAATTGATAGTAAAACCAAAGCCTCCAATGCTTGCCCTTTTTTCATCTATCACTTTTTGTAATTATAATTCTTTCATCAGTTAGTCATCTTCTCTTTTGTTTCTCAGTGGTAGTTATACTATTTTTAGCGAATTAACAAAGAAATGGTTAAACCCGACTTCTTCCATTTTTTGGTGCCACACAAGACAGTTTTGAGTGTGAGCTGCTAGTTGCTAAATTATACAAATAATTAAAATAAAACTTTTATCATCCATCCAGCTATTCATCTGTTTTCTAGCCATCCTACTTTCATAGACATTTATTGATAGTCACCACATGGCTCGTATTATTCTGGGTAGAGAAGATGCAGGGTGAATAAAAAGCCCTTACCCTCAAAGAGCTCCTAGTCCAGGGATAGAGGAAAAAAACAAATAAATGAGTACGAATGTAGCATGATGAGTTCTACCAGAAGAGTGACCATGGGACTTCCAACCAGAAGGTCACGCTCAGACGGCAGGGATTCCGTCCTTAACATTCCCTGTCTGACCATGAGTAAATCTCAGAGCTGCCCTGAGTCTCAGTTTTCTTCTCTGAACAATACTATTATTGCAACTGTTGCTTAAAAGTATATCAGATTTCCTGGGAAGATAATCTGAAAGTCTTCATAAGCTCTCAAGGGCTTTAAGAATATGATTAATTGGTCATTTGATTATTACGTTCATTACAAGGCAAGAGAATATATTTCCCTTACGAACTCCTCAGCTCAATTCAAATTCTGCAAGACCTAAAGATTTTAGATGATATGATCTTCCTCTTGAATGATTCACTCACTGAAGCTCCACTCTTGTTACAAAACAGGCATCTGTGGGTCCATTATACTCCCAGTTGCCCAACAGCAGTGAATGCTGAAAGACAGGCCCCGACAGCACGTTTTTTGTTTTGTTTTGTTTTTTGATGGTTTTTGTACATAGTTCGGGCTGGACTTCAACTTACTGTGTAGCCTAGGCTGGCCTAGCATTCACAGTGATCTTCCTGCCTCAGCCTCCCAAGGGCTAAAATTATGAGTGTGGACTACCATGCCCAGCTTCAAAATAAGTTTTTGTTCTTCTAATTTTTTTTCCTGTAGTACTACAGGTTAAAGCCAGGGCTTTCACACTGAACTTAATCCCCGGAGTTTTTCTTTTCTTAATTTTGAATTAGGGCTCATAAAGTTGCTAAATCGCCCGGGCTGGATGCAAACTTGTGATGACCTTCCTGTGCCCCAAAGTGTTTGGGTGTAGGCCCATGCACCACTTCCAGCAGGCTGGCAGCACAGTGTAAAGAAGCATTATTCTGAGTGCTGCCCCGTAGCTGCTCGGAGGAGGACTCCTGAACAGCGCTTGTGGACAACCTCATATTAGAACACTTTTTCAGTCCAGTCAGAAATAGAGTCATATTTGGAGGCTCCAAAAAAGAAAATGAAAGCAATCAAGTGATGCTGTATCTTAAGAAGAGTCTGGATCCTCTCCGAAACAGGTAGTGGCGACTGAAGGCCAAGACAACCGTGCCCTGAGCATCTCCAAGAGGCTGGCACGAGCTTTGTGTCCAGCGCGAATCCAAAGCAAACAGGTCTACGAGACAGGAAGCCCCAAGTTTCTCTTGCGAGCTATGAGTGCAAAGCTCCCTTAATCCGCACAAAAATAAAACGGAAATGTAAGCCTGCCCTATCTAAGCGTGGCCTGACCTCCTCCACCGTGGGGCCTGACTTTACTGGCCATGCACCTCCGCGAACCCCCACCCTGTCCTCCCAGGCCCCTCCCAAACTCTTCTGACATTTTTTGCCACCCAAATAGCATCCCAGAATGCCTCACTGGGTGACATCACAGGTAGCCACAGGCTGCTTCTGCCGTCCCATCTGTTCCTGCAGGCCTTGCTAGGATAGGAAGCGAGTGGCTGGGCTGGGGGTGGGGCTGCTCCTTTGAAGCTGTTTTCTATCAGGGCCCTGCAGCTGTCAGCGTTGGCTGGAAAGCCAGTGATTGTCCTCCCGGCTCCCGGTCGCCTGCAGTACACTGTGCCTGCGGATATTAATTGGGCTTTCATTATGTGAACGCACCCAGAGGCTTCTGCAGTCGATTTCTATATCTATATTGATTCATAAAAACTGCCAATAAATAACAGCTCTTTCCAAGCAGCTTTTAATGTTCTTGATAATTAGTTGGTTTATGTATTTTCCTCATTTTCTTTCCTTTTTTTCTTTTCTTCTTTCTTTCTTTTTTTTTTAATGCATCACAGCATAATAGATCACAGAATCTTTGCGACAATGAACAGGCACATTGGCTAAATCACCTTATTACAGTTCCATATAGTTGAAAAGAGGCTTAATGCTGAATTATCAGATTCCAGCTATTGTGGAAACCAAGGAAGAATAATGCTCCAAAATAACCACCGTGGTGCCTCGGTGCCCCCTTTGTCCCCGGGGCCGTTGGCTCGCCTTCCACGGAGCTTTCTGTGGCTCTGCAGTCCCTGAGATGAACAGGGGAGCTGAATTCAGGCCAGGCAGGACAGTCTCTTTACTTTTCGGCGTGCTATAGTTACAAGATATATTCTGACCTGGGCTTTCAAACAAAAACCTTACATTACATTTGTGTGTAACTGTGAGCAAAATGATGTTACTAGCTCTGGAGTGCTCCAAGTTAGGGCCCAAGAATAACTGTGTGTTACCCATATAAAATGGAGATAAAAGCAGAAATTGCACAAACATTTAATTTGCTGAAACTTTTCAAAGGAAGAAAAAGATGTTCATTAGAAGTTAACAGTGGCACAGCTGTGCAGAGATCACACAGAAAGCGCAATTGCCACGAGAATCTCACTCTGCTTCACGGAGTCTGAGGTCCCTGTGGTTCGCTGAGCTATTAGTGGTACTGAAGAAGAGCAGAGCCCAGAGGGAGGTCCAGGAAGGCTCCAGAAGACCACTCTTCTAACCTCCATAACATGACCAGCGAGAAGTAAGTGAAATCGTAATTCCAGGAATTGGGTAGCACGAAGATTCTAATGAAGCTCTTCATCTCATTTCTAGAAAGCTGAGCAAACAATTTCTCAGAATTTATTTCCAGCTAATTCTCTCTGCTGTCTCTCTCTTTTTCTCTCTTCCTACCTCTTTAAATAAAGGGCCCACTACTCTGAGATGGGCAACAGAGGAGACACTACACAAACAAAACCCCAGCTGCAGAAGCACCTTAAAGCTGTCCGTACTCTTCTCCATGGCAGGTGGTTTCCAGTCTGAGGAAAAACAACCCAGCGGTGGCTGCCACAGGAAAACACGCAAAGACAGCCATGCATCCACACCAGGAGGGAAACTACTCTTAAACTGCTTCATGGAAAGATCCAGTGATGGACATAGAATTGTGGGCAAAAAAACAGAAAGTGTTAACCTTGGAGAAAATCTAGATTTTTGTGTCCAACAAGTTAAGAAATATTCAATATCATACTTCACTTCGTAAATTGAAAAATGGGTGGAGAACAGAAATATTTCCCACTAAATTTGAGGAAAATTTCACACGTCTACCATCTAAGACCAAGGAGGAGCCCAGACCCTTTATAAGACTATTAAATATCTGTCTAAGACCACAGGGAGTCATAATACTGCCCTTATGGGAATACTCTCTTATGATTTTAATAGAAAATAACAAGACACCCAAAAATTCCATGCAAAGTTTTTATTTCAGTGAGGTGCTCTGATTTAATAGCTGTAAAGACATACCTGTACTAATTAAGGTATGTTAATAAGGAAAAAATAAGATTTATTTTGGAGGACTACAAAGAAGATACAGTGGGAATGCATAGCCTTTACAGCGAATTAACTAAAACAAAAAGGAGATAGGTGTGGGAGATGGTGCCACCAAACTGCCACTCGCGTTTTCCAAACTAGCATAACCTTCTAGTGAGAACCTCCACTTATGTAGGGTCCTTTATGTTCTGGGCTCTATACAGCATGTGTAACCTAATATGCATATTTCTCACATCATTATAAGGTATCTTATGGGAAATATCAAAAACCAAATTTTCCCTAGTTTTAGTAAAGGCTTTGGAGAGGGCTAGAGAGATGAAAAAGAGCAAAGAAGGACACTCATCTTCATTTTGTGGATTCTTCTACATTTTTCAGTTTAATTTCTCTCTTGACTAACTAACTTGGAGTAATTTAGAACCTAGGGAAGGAGGATAAACTTCAGAATACCTGTGGTACTTCTTCTCCCTGAGACATATATAACTTCTCTGCGGTCTTTTATGCTTCCCGTTACCATTTCCAAATAACCCTGTGCTAGCTCCAAAAGTGCCTCATTCAGCAGTCACTCTGCTTCGGAAAGCCGGCCCTGCAACAGGTGGAACCTGCTTTAGAGGAGCTGTATTTTCTGAACCCTGAATCAAAATATATTGCCCAAGAAGTCGGGCCTTATTCAAAAGAAACTCGAACTCTGTAAAATTTAGACACTCCCAGAAAATCCAAGCACAGAGCTGACATTCTTTTCAGAATCCCAGGGTTACGTTTCAGGACCAGACGACCCAAAAGCAGACAGACATTGAGATTTTTCGCATGTCTCAAGCGACCCTCAGACAAGAATCCTGCGGGCTCTACCACTCCCAGTGGAGCCGCTTCGAATGCATGCCCCAAGTCACCTGCTGGCAGCTGGAGGGCGACTGACAGGTCCTTACAGAGCGACGCAAGCCACTAAGAACAAAACGGAGCAAGAACAAAGGGTTCCTGCACACTCCAGGAGTTTGCACACTAATGGTCGTGCTTGGACACACGGATCTTACAGCAGCATCGGCAATGATTTCCACAAGGCCTTTCTGTCCACTGCGTGGCCACGCGGGCCTGCACTGGCTCACACAGCAACTGCAGCCCAGCGCCAGGGGCTGGTGCGAACTGAGGTGCACTCACTACGAGACTCATGGGATTTCAAAGACTTTGGATGGACAGAAAAAGAAGGAAAATATATCATGTGTAGTTTTAAAATGTTAATTATATATTAAAATAATATTTTAGAAATATATTACTGGAGTTTGACAGGTTTTTTTTTTATTTTTTAAAATGTAGCTACTAGACTAGTACAATTAGGTGTGTGGTTGTTTGAAGGTTCACATTCTCTATTTCTGTTGTGTGCTATGTCTAGGTTGTTGGGTGGTAAAACAGGACATGATTTTGTAGAACAAAAAAACAAATTTGCTCTTAATTTTGCAGTTGATATTAACACAAGAATCCTAAGTACAAAATAAGAAGATATTTCACATACACACTTTTCTGGGAGCATTATTAGCATTGAACTTCTTGATTAAAACTAGGTAGAAAAAACATTTAAGCAATTAGATAACAGCCTGAAATATAAAATCACAAGTACTTTGTTTTGGTTTTTAATTATTAAAATTGCAAACAATAAATAATAAGTTATTTGATCTCCCTACACTGAAAAAATTCAGAGTTATGCACCTGGTGATTATAGTCATTAATTAGAAAAGATAAATAGTACAATATTCTTTGGGAGGTTTTTAAAAGTTGTAATATATTCTAGACTAGATTATTCTTTATAAATAGAGGTTTTTGTTTGAATTGAGCAAGTTGGTAAATAAGTATTAAACATTTATTCTAAGTGATAGCAAATTGCCTAAATATGCTCTTGGTCCTGGGAACCTTTCATTGCTCAGAGCCTTTCTTAGCATGTTGAAATCATAAGACAATTTTACCTTTGAGCACATAATCCGCTATTAAAAAAAAGTACTAGGTCAAAGAGAAAGAACACACATTTTCTTCATTAGCAAGTTCTAGGTTTAAAATGTCAGTAACAGCCTTAAAGTGTGTTTTTTAATAAGCAGTATGTTGCAAATAGAAGAACACATTATAAACAGGAGCTTTATACTCTGTTTGCTTAAATCGTGCCATTTGCACTTGGGTAAACTACACAGTCTTCAGATGTAACATGTTTTTCAGTCAAGGATAAAATCTATTTCCCATTAAATGAACAAGGATACTATTTCTTAATCAGAAAACTACAAATTATATGCATTCAGAAATGATGCTTGCTGAAGTCCTTGAAAACTTCTGCCTCTTCCTAAAAGGAATGTAGCCAAGATAGACACCATGGGGATGTTTCTGCAAAGCAAAAGCTGAATGGTTTTCTTTTAGATTTTTATTGCTTTATTTTGGCTTTTTGGCCTAACTCTGGATTGTTCAGGCATCAGGTAAAAGCTGCAAAAACATGCATCACAGCCACACTTAGTAACATGCAGACCACAGCTGTACCTCAAGTTTTGCCACCAGCCAAGAATACAAGCACCAGAAAACAAACCAACCCAAACCTAAAGCAAACAACCTGCTTATCACATAATAACTATTGAATAATGCAAATATTAACAAAGCAAACCAAGCAGGAGGTCTCCATCTCAGGAAGAAGAAAAGCCAGGAAATAGAACGCTGTGATTGGGAAATCAGATCGGCTCTTCTTCCTCATTTACTCCTGAGAGAAAGTGGATCAGGACTGACATCTGGTGGCCTTGCTTATGGGGTGTACCCACCGAAACCAGGGTCTTGGAGAACAAAACCTTCCGGTGGGCTGATATTGCATCACCAGAACGGGGAGGAGGAAATGGCTGGCAAAGGCGCTTCTGGTGAGTCACCTGCACAATGGCCGATAGGCAGCTACTCTTCAAGCCAAAGCACAGCCTCAGTTTCTCTCCCTCTTTGATATTTTTACCTTGTTGACCCAGAACAGCTTTCTAGTCACCTCTGGCAGGGACAGAATGTTAAGTAGGTGCATTTCTAGTTAGAATGACTCCAGTTCCAAGAAGCAGTAGTCAACTGCATGCTTAATAAATACGACATATAACTCCCAAGTCTTTATCAAAAGGCTTACTGGAGGAAAAAAATTACTTTAAAAAGCCAAATGTCTGTACAAACATTAACAACCTCGGTATATTTCAACACTACCACGCTAAGGGATCAGCTTCTCCTGTGTTCAGAGGCAGCGTTCTAAATCTGTTTGACTTTTACCAATCTCTCTTTGACGTCTGCCATTTCCCACTGGAATCTATCTGCCTGTACAGACATTGCATTTCTGGGGTTTTATCTTCATGAGGCCTTGCTTCTAGCTTCGGGGGGGGGGGGCAGTGGTCTTAGTTTTCTGTCAACTAGGAAAGACAGGCTCCCCACTGGCTTGGAAGATACACAAAGTCCAGTACAGTGTCTGTCTTACTCAAGTCACCTCCACAATACTTGGTAGTTTCTATCAGAAGAAGAAGCATTCAACAAATACTGACTTAGTTCGGTGTGGTACGGTCCCCCGTGTGGCTTTTAGGAACACAATTTTTACCTGGTGGGTTTGAAAAGAGCTCCAGAGTCTAGTGTTTAGTTGGAAATGCTAGTTTTAATTGGAGGTAGATTATTGGGATATGCCATCAGTACTCATTTTCATATCATTTTAAACTTACTTCTTAAGGGAAGTAACACACTAGGATTTTAATAGGAGAGTTAGGACAAAGGCTACAGAAGCTCTTCAGAATAGTCCTTAGCTTGCTTCATCTCACAAACAGAAGTGAGACTCACGGGCCAGAAGTCTTTTCGCCTCACTCTTTGGTGAGTTCTAAAGTACTCCACGATTGCTGTTCCTCTCAGTTAAGTATGTGTGTGCCTCTCAGTATAATATGCATGTGTCTCTGGACACAAACAACATTTTTTACAAGACATATGGAAGGAATGAAGCCTGGAAAATGTTCCCCAGAGACAGAAGGGGGAGAAAGCCTGAAACCCTGAGTGCCAGAGCATTACAGAGGCATCCTCATCACGCATTCTCTTTCCACACACTCGCAAAACCGATCCCATCTAGAGGAAGCTGGCTCAAATTGATCAGACAAAGCCGAATTAAACTACACGGTGGCAGGGAGGGGGGGAGGAGACAAAATAGTGCCTATAAATCGTGAGCTTTAAGGAGAAAAATCACTAGATGTCTCTTTGCCCTCTTTGAGCTTCTGTGCTAGACTTGCAATTCATGCAGAAGAAAAATGAAATCGTTTCACTTTTCTTAAACGTAGTAAAGCCCCTCATTCTGAGGAAATCATTATATTTTTCATTGTTAACACTTAGGGGATTAATAGTTTATATACATTTTAAATCTTCTGAACCTCAGAATTATGATAAGATTTTAAAAATTAAGTCATAAAGGAAAAAATAGGGCTGAAACTATTGGTATTATCATCTGAATGTTTATAGTTAATTTCACCGATTTTATTGGGAGCATGAAAATTTACTTTGTGAAAAAAATAGGAAGGAGGAAATAAATAAGTCATCCTGCTCAGAAACTTTACAAAGCATTTTACTTTTCATACGCCATAGTAACCTAGTAAAGACAGCGGCACTGGGCAGATGGTATGGCGCAGCAGCCTTGAAATCAAATACTAGATGCCAAAACTATTAACTCCAATGTGCTCAGAAACTAATGACAAAAAATTGCTTTTCTTTCCTTCCTTCCATCCCTCCCTTCCTCCTTTCCTTCCTCTCCTTTGCTTCCTGCCTTGTTCCCTCCCTTCTTTTTTTCTAATATTTTTCTCTCTCATATCCTCCTTTAATAAAAATGATCGACTTGCAGAAAACCCTCAGTGCCTTCACAAAGGCACTCCCCAGTACCCGGAGGTACAGGGAGTACTGAGACTGGAAGGATGCCGTGCCTCTCAGTCTCGGTCTTATTTAAGACTGCGTCAGCCAACACGTACAGACTGTCCACTCAGCACTGATGGAGCAGAATGTTTCTTTTGTCTTGCTCTTCACCAGCATCTAAATCCCTCTCCAAATATGTAATGCGTAGTATCACCTGGCAGTACACCTAGACACCCTGTGGCTATGGGACAGTGCTTAAGAGGCCTGGCTGTTTAGGCCGGGCTGAGCTCTGTTCAGAACAGTCTTGTCTCTTTAAGAGATGATCGATTTTTCAAGCAGCTTCTGCAGGCAACGCAAGTCCCCATGCCAGGTGGCAGTGCTCCCAGATCCCTGTTTCAGGGTATAATAAATGTGGGGTCCTTCTTCCCTAAAATGTCCCATTTCTGGAATGGCTAGAGAACCTACTTTGTGATTTTTAGACTATTCCTTCTGAATCTAAGTTACTCTGGAAAGAAAGGCCATCATTCCTTCCCTGCATCTCTCTACCCATCGACCCTCCTTTCTCATCTCTCTCTTTATTCCTAAAGGTCTCACTGAACACATAACTTGTTAACCTTGTCTGTGTCGGCACAAGTAAACAGAGACAGCATAATACATGACAGAGTTTTTTCTTCCTAAAATAATATAGAGTGAAAGAAGACTGTCTTTCACAGAGGAAAGGATTAAACATCTTTGCTTTGTATTAGCCAGCTGTCTTTTAAAGTACTGTCATGTAATTTCAGTGCCACTTAAACTGTCTATAAAGGCAATCTCTCTCTATCAAATGTCATCATTTCTATCATCAAAAGTAAACTCTATAAAGAGAGGGGACAAACACAGACTCCTCTGAGACATATTCAAAGCCATGAGTCTGCTAAAGGAAAACAATACCTCGAGGAAATCTCTTTTGTTTAAAAAAAAGTCACATTTAAACACTAAATGTCCTTCATGAGAGAGGGAATTTTAAAAATCTGAAAAATAGTCTTCAAAAATGCTTTCTGGTTTTTCCTTTTATCTCTGGTTTTCACTGCACCCTTTATGTAACTGAAAGAATCCTCCACAGCCAGAAATCAGGCAGGGTTGGGCAGATATCAAAGTCTGAAAATTTGATGGCCTTACTGTTATCTGCAGCTTTCAGGAGTTCCTTCCAGCCATCAGAAGTGTCAAAAACAGAAGCATAAATAAGAAGTTTTCCATTCAACCAATATTTATTGATCTACTAGCAAGTTCATGCACTATTTATTCTAGGCTGGGGGTGCAGTGGTTAGGGTTATTGTTAGGGTTAGATGAGGGAAAGACTTCATAATTCTTTGTAGAGAAAACCAAGCCACACACAGATGCCTAAGAGAATAAAGTAGTCTACTTCCTTCTTATTCAAAATACTTTTACCTGCCAGCTTGGTGCTTTTTGCTGAAACTCCTATGATTAAATTGATTCCTTCAATTTAGATTGGTTTTCCATCTTTACTTGGAGAATTTCTTCCCTTTTTGAGTTACAATTGGAAGAATAATTTGTTGCTTACCATATAAGCTAAAAATGCATACTTGTTCTTCCCAGCCCTTTGTACAATAAGAGAATTGGCACATGATCTAAGCTCAACCCCTCTCTCTGCTTTAATTAGGGAGCTAGGGAGTGAAAGAAAACAAGATCATGGAGGACCCACTCTGTCTGTGCAGTGTGAATTAGCAGAAGTGTTACCTCTTCAGCAGCAGATGTGATGCTAGCACGCTATTTTGGTGCTGAAGGTGCTGGTGACACAAACTTCAGTCCCAGGCTCCAGTGGAACACGGGTGATGTATCCTGGTCATCTAGCAGACAGTGTAATAATGGAAGAGACTATATGGTTTTCATCTGTTTTCCTTTTCTTTGGGAATATAGCTATACTATATGTTTTAGCCTCCATTCTGCATAAAATGTGACCTTACTAAGCTCTATCTAATATGTGGGATCAAATTAAAGTATCTGTCTCTATAAAACTACATCATTTGGAAGTCTGGTCCATGAATGCCTCCCCTCAGACTCTCCATTTTCACTTTTTCTCCATCTATTACCTGACTGGAGGTGCCCAGGATAACCCCAAAGCCACACGTTGCACAGAAACACAGATTAGGTCACTCAATGGCTGTGGGGAGCAGAGTTCCCCACTAACTAGATTTTACTGAATGAGAAATAAATGTCCCTGGATTACTCCATTGAGATCTCAAGGGTTATATTTGTAACAGCTAAAGATTCCCTAATTCTAGCCGGAATATCACCATAACAAAACCTAAAGTGCACAGCATAGCTAAGGAATAAGGATAGGAATGACAAGAAAACTGACTGTAAAATCTGGAAAGATGAAAATCCAGGTTAAGCGGTAGTAAAGATTTTGATAACACTGCCTCTTGCTAGAACTCAGAAGACAGGCCAAGTGCATGCTGACTCTTCAGCTCTAGGGGGGAAGACTTGGAAAACAGAACGTGAGTGGTAATTTGCAAAAATGCAGATGAACTCAGGCAAGAATTGGCTGGTTTTCAAGCAAAAATAAAACTGAATGTCAGAAACTAGAGGTGTTGAAAAGTTGAAAAAATTGACTGCTTCCAAAGCGAAGAGTAAGAGCTAAGACTGAATAAGACTTAGTCTTGCAGTTAAGATCAAACCAAGAGTGAAATCTCCCTATCTGTGTTAAGATGGCCTCAGGGCAGGATGTGGGGAGCGCAACATGAAGGCTAGACAGCGACACAAATCAGGCTTGCCTGAGAACTACGAGTAGAAAAGAAGCTGTGTGTAAGCAAATAGGCCCAAAATCTACTAAGGTTTTTTTTTTTTTTTTTTTTTTTTTTTTTTTTGAGACAGGGTCTCCTTTGTAGTCCAGACTGGCCCTGAGCTCACTATGGAGCCCAGGCAAGCCTGGAACTCAGCAATCCTCCTGCCTCTGCCTCCCGGGTGCTGGGATGACAGGCGTGAGCCACCACGACCGGCCAAAATCTACTAAGTTTTTGAAGGGATTGTATGCCAATGAAACTACACACTTGGACTAAAACAAGTCTTTGGATATCAAAACAAGTTTCAGGCTCCTAAGTTTTTCTACAGAAATGAGCTCTGAAACCATCAGTTTCCCCTGGGAGCATACTCTCCTCACCTGTATTAGAAGTGGTCGTGAAAGTGAAAAACCAAGCAACCTCTAGACAATGGAGCCAGGAACCACGAAGAACAGTTTCTTCCATAAAGCTGATCTCAGGTCTCTTCCAGAGTTTTCCTCACTCCAAGGAAGGCATCTCTCAAAGCATCAATCAAAGTAAGATTGGACATTTTACACCCCAGTGACCACTGAGAACTGAATACATGGCTTTCCCCGGGGTAAATTTGGAGAATCATTAAGTCAAGCAGTCAGAAGTAGAGGACTGTCTGTGTCTCCACCCACTCTCGCTCCATCTGTGGAGGGAATGTGAGGCTCAAGGTAAAGTGAAGGCCATGAGATGAAAACATTAGTGCTCTTGCTCTCATTAGCCTGCCTTCCTTAGCGACTTCATAGAGCAAAGAGGCACTTTCCTTCCATTAAAAATGAATTGAAATCTGAGTGAGAAACAGACATTGAGATTTTACAGTTCACGTAGATGCTGTACCTGTTTCTGACGCTGTCCTACTCCTGCAAGCTCCCAAATACCTTTCCAATTTCCTCCTTTTCTATTTTCTACCACCTTGTTTGGCCCATTAAATATTCTATGCATATAAATTATCATTTGATGTAACTGGAACGGCCTATTTTAAACCTCCACATCAGCAATAGAACTTAGAATCAACTATTACTTGGTGCAAATAAAATCACTTTCTCTGGTTAATTGGCTACTTGTTCAGCATTGTCTTCAGGAAAATATTACATGTTACTGGTAAACTGCGATGAGATAAAAGGAAAGTCTGGAGGCCGGAGATTTAACTCAGTGGTTCCAGCGCCTGCCTCGCAAGCGCAAGGTCGAGTTCGATCCCGGTGACCACATAGAATTCTGGGCATGGAGACTCACACCCACCAACAATCACTACCACACACCACAGTGCCGGGCGTGGTGGCTCACGCCTGTCATCCCAGCACTCGGGAGGCAGGGGCAGGAGGATTGCTGAGTTCGAGGCTTGCCTGGCTCCATAGTGAGCTCAGAGCCAGCCTGTCTACAAAGCGAGACCCTGTCTCAAAAAAAAAAAAAAAGGAAAGTCTGAACTCAGGAAAATAAGCAACCCAAGCTAGAGAGGACGCAAGCTCTGTTTACTTGAGTTTTCAGAGCACAACACTGGTTACCAATAGTATAAAGAGATCTAGATAGTGTGGAATAAAAGTTTGGAGGCTTTTCAAGATGGGAAAGTGAGAGGTGGTCTCTTAGGTTGGAGCTTGATATTTAATGACCACACAAAATATGTTTGTTTGTTTTTTTGAGAAAAGATCTCACTTTGTAGTTCAGGCTGGCCCTGAGCTCACTATGTAGCCCAGGCAAGCCTGGAACTCAGCAATGCTCCTGCCTCTGCCTCCCGAGTGCTGAGATGACAGGCGTGAGCCACCACGCCCGGCACTGTGGTGTGTGGTAGTGATTGTTGGTGGGTGTGAGTCTCCACGCCCAGCATTCTATGTGGTCACCGGGATCGAACTCAGGACCTTGTGCTTGCGAGGCAGGCGCCGAAACCACTGAGCTAGCCCTCCGGCCCACAAAATACAAGTTTTTTTTTAAAAAAGAGAAAAACCTTGGGTGCAAGTTTGTCCTCATAGGAAAATATTAATGCACAAAGTAAATACTTTTAGGCAAGTAGAATTTTATCTTCACCATTAGCTTTTAAAACATTAAATTTACTTAGTTTCATCTTGGTTGCTAGAGTCAATTACAGTAGCTCCTTTCATGGAATCTTATTACAAGTGCGCAGATAGCAGTAAGAAAGAATTTTCTTTTGAAGAACATTAGCAATAGTAGACAGGTCTTGTAAATATGAAAATAGAAGATCACTCCGAGTTTAAATTTACCTCTAAAATTTGAGCCTATATATCTTTATTCTCATTCTAACCATGAATATATACATATATATATTTTTAATTGAATTCTTTATTGGTACATTTTATATACAGCTCACAATCACACACAACATTGGGGAATTTTTACCAGTATATGACACATGTTAATTCTCATTTTTACCCACATCTCTACCCATCCACAACCCCCCACATGCTCTTATATACATGCTCTTTTATTTTCTTTCTGAGTCATATTTATTCCTTCCCCTCATTACGTTCCCACACCAAATTCCCTTTAGATATTTCCTATTTTACAAAAACTATCATACATTCTAGAACTGATTCACATCTACAGGTGCTCATATCAAAGAAATGATCTGGTATTTGCCTATCTGTGATTTATTTATTTCACTTATTAGTGTGTCTTCCAGGTGTATTCATTTCACTTAAATGAATGAATCTTGTCATTCTTTATGGCAGAGTAATACTCCATTCACCATGAATATATTTTAACCACACAGACACACACACATAGGTGTGTGTATATTGCTGTCAAATATGATGGTTTCTTGGCTCTATTTTCTATTATTCATAAAGAATGGATTTCTCCCTCATTAGTCTACTATGGCAGCTAGAGCTCCATGTATCACATTCAAGTTTCAGAGACCAGGACAGAAGATAGGTAAGGATAAAAGGGGGAAAAACTTTTATTTAAAGTCTGAGTCCTGGAAGTGTCTACATACTTGGCTGTTGATGTTCTTTTGAGCAGCACTTATTCACGGCAGGCTGAGATATGTCATCTGTATTTTGGATAGTTATATATCCAACAAAAAGTGTATATTTCATTCATGGAGGAAGAGTGGAATTCATTTTTTAAAAAGACAAATGAGATGGAATCAAAGAGGGGAACAGCAATTCTTAGAATAATATTTATTTTACTTAACAAATACATAGCACTTTACTAGTTTTCAGACACTGCTGCAAAGTGCTTTCAAAAAATATTAAACTTAAACCCTCATAACAAACCCAGGAAGCAATTTCCATATCACCCCCATGTTACAGATGATGAAACTAAGGCCCATAAAAATTTTAAAACGTGCCAAAGTTGTACAGCCAGTAAATGGCAAAACTTCAGTTTAAACCTGTCCAGTCTGTCTGAAGTAACCCACTGAAGATGAAATCAAAGAAAGGTGCTTTCAGTGAAAGCTGGAGAAATGTTTATCACTAGCTTTGTGCCAGGAAGAAGCCCAGAGTTGCTGACGTTCATTGTGTCAGCACTCCCGGGACGGACCGCCTCTGGAACATAGCCAATAGCAAAAGAAAACTGAAACACTAGTATATTGACTAGATTTTTAATATTCTTTGTCAGCTTATATAATTTGGTTTTTAATACTGACTCTGTTTAACAACTGGCTAGAAAATTTCCCAAGGATTTATCAACCCATTCTTACAAGTAAGTGCAAACCAGTTCCAGAATAGAACTGGCTATTCCCCGCCTGGAGCTAAAGCCAGGTGGGACAGAGGAGAAAACGTAAATACGCAAGGGGAAGACCAGGACATCATCCTCTGCCTTGCCCGTGCCTTCTTCATACTCTAGCCCCCCTTCTCCCCAACAGGGGCTGGCAGAGTTTACGTCTGCCTTGCCCCTCAAAGCTCTATATGTCAGAAGCTCGGACTCACGATGCCACAAGAGGCTCTTCCCATCAGCTGATGCCCTCCAAAATTGTGAGTTAAATAAAACAGTTTTCTCAATAAGTGACCTCATTTCAGGTATTTTGTTACTGCAGCAGAATATACCCTAAAATACACTGTGATGAATGGGGGCCAGCAGCACTCAGAAACCCAGCCACCTACACAGCCAATCAAAGACAGATCTTACCTTCAATCCTTTCACTAAACACACAGAGAAATCCAGCAGTTTCTTCCTCCTACTCAACCACACAGTTCGAAGGGGAGGAGGGTATCAGTGATCTCACGCAAAAGAGAGATACACTCGAGAAAAAGAGTTACTGCCAAATGGGATCTGACGGGTGATTAGTATCTTTCATGCCATTAAGGACATTTAAAAGAAAGAGACGATTAAGGAAAATAGTCATTTAGAGATTTAGGATATGAAAAATGAATGCTGACACAAACCAATGAATATTCAATATAACAATTTGGAAGCATAAAAAATTTGGTGTGTAGCACCCAAACCTAAGCACTATTAACCTCCTGTTATACATATCTTTCATGGGAATGTCTTTCACAACCTGTAGTCACAGGCAAAAGGAAGTTTCTAGGAAGATAGAGCCATTTTTTAAAGTTAAAATTTAACCTTGGACCAAAATATCATAAGTTATATGAGATGATACCATCATTCTCTGGGTGTTCTTCTCCATACCTATTCCTTACCACAAATCTTTTCCAAATGAAGAGGCAGATTCCACATAGTGTTAGTTACTTGAAGTCCCCACATTTTATTTCATGTATTTCCATATTTTCTTATTTTTCCCAGTGAAGCTCTTATTTCAGCTGGACTCTTATATTTTGTATTCAATTCTCACATTTTGAATCATTTATTAGAAGGGGAATAATACTAATTCCAAGGCCAGAGTAAACTAGTGTTGACAAGTAAAATAGGAAAGGTTTTGAGAATAATTGAAGTTCATCATCACATGATAACCCTACAATAATCTCCTAAAAATGAAAAGCAGAAGAAAAAGTACTTCAAAGTCAACCTAGCACTGCATGTTGCAAGAAAGTCAAGAGCTATAGAGAATCAAAAGGTTGGGCCCAAGATTTAGCTCAGTGGTTCTGGTGCCTGAAGAGCAAGTGCAAGGTCCTGAGTTCGATCCCCGATAACCACATCCAACAATAACAGGCAGGGTGACTCACACCCACAAGCAATCAGTACCACATTCTACAGTGCCAGGCATGGTGGCTCAGGCCTGTAATCCCGCCTGTAATCACAGCACTCAGAGGCAGAGGCAGGAGGATTGCTGAGTTTGAGGTTTGACTGGGCTATATAGTGAGCTCAGGGCCAGCCTGAACTACAGAACAAGACCCTGTCTCAAAAAAAAAAGATTAAAAGATTGAAAATTATGAAGAGAGGATATTCCTGAGACTCCAAATACTCTTACTCTCTTAATGGTTTGGGTATTCATACTCTGCTTGTACTTCCGGTGTGTGTACTTCAGTAGTATTTCATTATTTCTATTCTGCAAACACTTTGAGTAACCTCTTCTGCTAGTAGTTCAGCAACTCTTAGTTTCCCAGAACTTGAGGCACTCACAGTCCAGCAGTGCTTCAGGCTCTACTGCTCAGCTAGGGCTTTGGGTATTCTGCCACTCATTCAAGCAATCTCTCTCTCTCCCTCCTCTCTCTCTCTCTCTCTCTCTCTCTCTCTCTCTCTCTCTCTCTCTCTCTGAGACAGGGTCTCGCTTTGTAGTTCAGGGTGGCCCTGAGCTCACTGTGGAGCCCAGGCTGGCTCTGAACTCTCAGTAATCCTCCTGCCTTTCCCTTGCTGGGAATATAGATGTCAGCTACCACACCCGGCATTGTGGTGTGTGGTACCAGGGATTGAATTTGCCATCTTGCACTTGCCATGTAGATGCCAGGACCACTGAGCTAAATCCCCAGCCCTAATTCAGGTACTCTCACTTTCCTAGGACCTCAGACACTCATACTCTGGTGGTAGTATTTTAGGTCTTCATCCCTGCTGATGGTTCAGGTGGTCTACTCCTAGACGCGTCCATCTTCCACAGGCCACTGTTTAACACAGAAGAGCTTCCACTTTCTCAAGATCTCTTCTATGCTCTGGGACCGAGGTCTTGGCTTATTTCCTCAGATCCAAGCCGCAGATGAATTTAAAAGTTCAGACTCATTATTTTCTTCTCATTATATTGATATGGGGAATATTAAATTATAGATAATAGGTCTCTGGGATTCTTTTGTCAGGATTCTATTGCATTTTTGACATCTCGCAAATGTCAGCAATTTTTTTCTTGGAACCAATGTGTCAATTTTTGTTAGATCTGTAAGTGACACTTAAAATGTCAACTAGTGACAAAGATTTATGAACTATGATTCTCTTAGATTTGTTTCTATTTTGATATTGCTGTGCACTGAGCAAATATATGAATATGATATTTCACTGAAAAAATCTAGTTTCCTCAGTCTTCAAATACTTTTCACAAGGTCACCAGTAAATCAGGATAAAAGTAAGTCTTACTGAATGGACATTTCTGAATGGTAGCGACTTTGATTGGTCATTCTGAATACTGATGTTTTGGCTGGCACTGTCTTGGTCTCCACATTGCATAGGGACCAATGACACCCACCCATATTTATGACTCATATCACTTATTGTTTGATGCATGGCAGATCTCTTAGTAGAATCCACATAAAGATCCTCATGCTAGAGAGTAGGGTCACATTGGTCAGAGTCTGTATACTCTCTCCCTACTTTCCTCCTGGCTCAGAAACTGGCAGACTTTTGGCATGGATGAGTCCAGTATGGAACACCCAGAAGCATCCAGGAAGGAAGGATTTGTGGCAAGAAAGAATCCCTCCTATGTCAATAAGCTGAAGTACTTCATAGTTATAGAAAGACAGTGGGGCCCAGATTTTATCGCTGTAGGCTTGGTTTCTGTCAGGCCTTCTCAGATGTTCTACACTGCACAGGGCAACAACTCACCCTCATGGCCCCTGCGAGTCCTCCTGTCCTTTATGTCTCTCTGCAACTATAGCCCACACTGTACTGCTGAAAAACTGAACTTCATCACAATATGATCACCTTTGCTCCCATCAGATACAACAGAATTGAAGTGACTTCTGAGGACAGGTCATATAAGATACATGATGCCATCTGTCTTGTCTGTCTGTCTTCCTCTGACAGTATACTGCGTAATAGAAGGTGTTGGAGCAGCCCAAAGGAGGGGTCTGTGTGGTGGGACACTGACGCTTGAGGGCCACGAGTGACCTTGCGTGGGAGCAGCCCCTTTGGCCCACCCAAGCCTGCAGGTGCTGGCAGCACTGGCCCACATCTTGACAGTAATCTCACAGTGGACTGTGAGCCTGGATGACCCAGTAAGCTCGTGACCCCCAAAATCTGCATGAGATAAGTGTTGTGCTTCAAGGTTTTCAGTTTGGAGCCATTTGTTAGGAAGCAATAAATAACTTTATACATGGCCTTGGATTGTCCTCTATATGTTCCTACATATTTTATTATTCTAGATTACAATAACTTATGCATGTGTCTTCCTTTACTACTTAGGCTTTGAGGTACCGAGTTGACGGCTACACCCCCAGTAGTTAGAATGGCGTAAGGGACCAGCAATGTCACTGAATAAATGAAAACCATGAGGTGAAATACTGAAGATGCTTTCACATGGAACTCTGAGATCTGCCAGCTAGCAAATGAGTTTGTAGGGTTCTACTGAGATTATTCTTTCCAAGAGCAAGTGACTAAAAACGAAGCTTTATTCTTCTGCTCCTGCTATTACTACCTCTCTACCACCCTCCCTTTCCCCAAACTGGTTCTGAGTGAGAAGCAAAGTGATTTCAGTTCTCTAGGCACAAGAGGCTCCGACCTCAGAGAGCCTGCCTCAGGAGACGGCTGCGGGTAGGGGTGGATAATTCAACTAGACAGGCACGGAGCACGGGGAGAGGTGAGCACAGGGGGCTTTTACATTTTTTTTATTTAAGAACTTTTGAAAAATGTTTGTCCAGAGGAGGCTAAAAGTTCAGTTGCTGCTCTGAGTGGTGTGGTGTCTGGTTACAAATGTTCTAGCACAGGCGCCTCCACTTCAGGGCTGAGCCTTCCCCAGGGGAGGGCCGCAGGACGCCCCACACAGGACCTCCCTCTCCCGCAGCCCTGTCCGCCTAACTGGCAGCCCCGTCTCTACCCAGAAGAGGAAAGGGGGAAGTCCTACCTGCATGGCTCCACCCGCCTCCCTCATAATGCTTTCTGTCCTCATAATTCACTGATGAAATCTGAATGGAATTTATAAAGATTTAAACAAATCTTTAGTTCTCCAAAGGAGGTCTCCAGTGGAGTGAGTGATCATGGAGGTGCTCCGGGCAGGGGACACTGAGAAGAAGGATCTGAAAAATCACGGCTTGGGCCCACGCTCTCTAGCAGATTTAAATACCGCTTACTGTTCTACATGTGCAGGAGGGAGAAGAAAGGGAAAGCACGGTCCATCTTTTTCTCATTTCTCATTAAGAATCTTTCTGCAAGGCACACAGAGCACTCAGTTCAGTACAGTAAAGAGGGCCTTGAGCATGGAACACAACAATATGCGCCCAAATCCCTCCTCTGCTACTCCTAATTGTTTAACCACAGACAGTTCAGCTTTTCTGAGCCCCAGTTTTTTCTGATCTGTAAAGTGAAGACACCGATAATTACCTCCTTGCACTCACTGAAAACATGTCAGCTGATCTGGATGGGGCTCTCAGGGCCAAAGGAATCAGAGGCGCTGCACGTAGAGTTTGGGACTCCTTGATTAAATTTAAGGTCTCCCGAAAAAACTAAATCATAGGCTTCCTACAGTCTTGGGATGTTGTGCTGGTATTTCGAAAGGAAATTTAAAACCACTCCAGAATGCATGAAAACATGACTGAAGAGAGCACAAGACATACTTGCATTGACCACCTCGAGCTTGGTCTATTTGTTTCTATGTTTGCAAAAGAATATTTTTTAAAGCTGAGCATGTAATGAAAAGAGCCATAAAACAGAGACAGGGCTGCAAATAAGCTGCCGAAAGTAAGTAAGCTCTCAGAAGCCTCGCGTAGCTCAAGGGTCGGCACCTCTGCAGAATTACAGCAGTCTTTGCTGCTGTCTGCGCGGCCCTCGTTATTATCATGAGTTGAGATAACTTTAGGACAGATTTATCCAGGCTCTCTCGAAAGTTCAGTGAGACCCATGCCATGCTCAATCTGCATACAGGGCAACGTAACAGGACATAAAGTCTTTTTTGCCCTTAGCTTTCTTTCTATGAAATAATTCTTTTTCATAGAAAGAATGATTGAAGAAATAGTTTCTAGAGTTTTTGCACTGAAATATATCCCCAACCATTCTTTATTTTTAAATCAAGACAAGGTTCTGTTAAGTCACTAAATTGCACAGTCTAGGCCCAAATTGCAATCTTTCTGCCTCAGCATTTCAGAGTGCTAGGATTCCAAGCATGTGCCAGCATACCTGGCTGGAAAATTCATTTTATAATCTGTAATCTTGAGGAAATGGCCTTATGTTTCTATTACCTTTCCTGCAAATTAAAGTTTTGCCTACTGAAGAACAGTTTTAAAATTAAAGAAACTAACTTACATAAATGATTTTAAAGTATAATTCATATGTATGTTAAACAATGATAATTGATGCTATTATAACATTAAATTTTTGCCAGGCATGATAGTGCATGCCTGTAATCCCAGCACTTGGGAGGCTGAGGCAGGAGGATCTCTGTGAGTTGGAGGCCAGCCTGGACTATAATGTGAGACCCTGTCTACACAAAAAACACCCAAATAATAATGATGATGATAATAATAATAATAATAATATTATAGTTGAAGGGAATATAGCTTTTAGGAAAATGTTACAAAAAGTTTGAAACTTGGTTCAACACATTTACAATCATATAAGTATAGAGAGGTTCCCTTTGAACTTGAAGCCCAGGCTAACTCTTTCAATGGAGACCTTCTCTGAAAGATCTTTGAGATATGACACTAGATAAATCTGAACCAATAGTTTAGTTTTCTCTAATTGACTACTAAGTTTGCGGCCCAGAACAACAGCCAACACTTGCTACCTCCGTTTCTGAACTGTGGAAGTGGTAATATCAATGTTCGAAAATAGTTTATGTCCCCTGTGCCCCTCAACATGGCACTGAGGAGGTGCCCCCACAGTCAGCTCCTGTACAACCGTCCCCAGCCTTACGGACACACACTGGTCTCCGAGCCATGAGCTAATCTGTCTGCTGTGTAGATTAACGCGGAAATAACTAGAACCTCCAGGAAAGCATCCAGCTACTCTCTGTGTTTGAGGAAGGAACAAGAGGAAATGGCCTCGGATTTCAGCAAGAGAATTTGTAGAGACCCAAGGAAAAAAGTCTTAATAGCAAAGGTAATGAAACACTGAAACTGGCTATAAAATGAAGATATGAAATATCTATTCCTTGCGGTTTTCTCTTTTAAATAGGCTAGATACACAGTGTTACAAATGCAATGAAAAACCTTCCCCTATGGAAAGGACACGGTGGCATACCAAAAATAAACATTTATTAACGTCTTAAAGTTTGCTGCCATTGAAAACTGAGATCCTGAAACCACTTGCCTCAAAGTGACCTGGGATATTATTTAAAGTGCAGATTCCTAGGTCCGGCTAGGGGTAGAATGGGAATTAAAATCTCTGGAGGTGGGGCTGAAGTAGGTCTGTTTGTTTTCAAACAGACACCTCAGAAAGTGCTTGTACTCATTAAAGTTTGAGAACCACTGTAAATGAAATGTGGTTCATACCAGAGCTTGAATCCTTTTGTTCAAATCTTATCTCTACACGGCCCCTTCCCCCTTAAATTTCAAAGAGGTGAATGCTGCCTCCTTCTCTGAGCAGCCGGAAAAAGCATCTCCAACCCCCTGGCTTCCTTCCCTAAATATAGCCGAGCAACCACACTCTGGGACGCGTACAATGGCGGCTGCCACACGCCCCCCGGGAAATTACATAACAGGCTCTGGCACATCACGCTATTACTCGAATTACAGCCGAACCCCACTAAAGCCTCTGGAGGAGTCCCACGTTTTGAGTGAAACCACAACAATATGCCTGCTGCCGGGGTGGGGGTGAAAGGGGAAGGGGCACGCTTGCCAAAGCGTCTGGGGCTTGCTGCCTTAAAACAGGCTACGCCTCCTGCAGACCGCGGAGTCCTCCTCTGAGTCCGGTGTCTCCGCAGGCTACACTTGGATTTCTGCAGGACCCTGTTAGGGCCCCCGGGAGGGAACTCATATGAAGTCCAAGAAATCTAAGGAAAATGTGAAGCCTACATGATGGACTAATTTCATTTCAATAAAATTCCCATATTACATCCAATGCGCCTGGCTTTATTAAGTTTTGTCATAAACGCTGGGAACACTTCCAAATTTAGGCTTGCACAATTATTTTTATTGGTGCGTTAACTAAAAATGGTATATTCATAAGTCAGAGTGTACATTTGACTTCATCTGGGAAGCCAAAATGAGCTTTAGGCTGATTTATAGTCATTTTACCCCGTAACTGAGATACAGGAAATAGGGGCTGGACTTCCTGATGGCGCGTCTCTGAAGCCTGCACAGTTCCGCCCGCTCCGACGGGAGCTCACGACGGACTCTGAATTCCAAACGTCTGCGGGAAATCCACAGTCACCAAACAAAGACCCTGGCTTACTTTTAGACCCAGAGCCATCCAAACTGGGCAAAAAGTATAAAGTAAAACAAAACAAAACACAACAGTGGTTTCTTGTGCTAAAGCGGGACTGGGGAGCTCTCAGGGCTTTGAAAGGCTTTAATTGCTGTGGAAAAAATCCTTTCAAAGATTTCTTGCCCTTAACATGGGCCTCTTGGAAACTTTTCATTGGGGAACTGTAACATATTTATACAGCTAGCAGTACTGTTAAAAAAAAAAAAAAAGCAAGCAAGAAAGAAACATAACAGTGAATGAGAAGCAGACTTGACTTCGAGTGACCTGGGCAGGGCCAGACCGGAGGGCAGTTACTGTCGTCTCAAGCCCAGAGGACTCACCCCACATGCCCAGGAAATAGGCCGCGCTGCGTCTTAGACCCGGGACCGTCCTGTGGCAGGGCCTGCGTGCGGGGCTCTGCCTTCCGTCTCGGGCCCTGGCGCTGCCATTCTGGAATTCTCTGGCTTTGGACAGAGGCCCGTCTGGTTTTGCGCCGGGCCTTGCTCAGGATATACCCAGCTCTGCGCACAGAACTTCCAGGGCTGCTGTTTCCAGGTACTTCGGGACAATCCTCCATCGCTTTTTCCTGGAGGCTTCTCTTTTGCTTCTCTTTTTCCCTTGCTTTTCCATATAGGAATTTATAACTCTTGCCATTTACAGCCCTCCTTGGCGGAACAGGCGGCGCTTCCCTCCAGCACGCCCGGCCAGCAGGCATCCTGCCCGTGCAGCTTTACCAGAGGAAGCGAGCGGTCCACGTTCAAAACCCCAGAAAACAGGGCGCTCGAGTCAGGCCAGAGAGCACTGAGTTCTGGAGTTAAAAAGAACTCTGATGACCTCATTTTACGGAGTAAATTAAGCCGTGAAGAGAGGAAGGAAGCTTCCCGAGGCTACTTCCTTTATTACTATCAGGCTGGGCACAGACTTAGTAATCCCAGGTTGCCGCCCCATCCTACAGCACCTGCGAGGGGTCAGCCTGGGTAAGGGTGGCCCCACGCAGCTCCCCAGGCCCCTGAGCTCCTGCCTCAGTCCCTTCTCAACCCTCCCCTCAACAGTGGCAGCACTGAAGAAAGGGCTGACAAGACACCGCTTTCTGCATATGAACTCCCTAAATATTTTCATTCCCTCCACTCTGTCTTGCACTGGAGAAGATCTGTGGTGGTAAAAATAACAGATGTCAATTGCAAGGCCTCTGCATGGCTCCAGCCTACCCATCGACGCTGCCAACCTGATAACCCTACAGAAGGGAGGAAAAGATCCAGGGCCCAGAAAACCCACAAAGTGCATAATTAACATCAGAGAAATCAAGATTTGGCTGCACCACGATAGCTAAAGTACTGAAGGGCAGGACGAGACACAGTCCCAGAGCTTCCGAACAGGGCAGGATGGTTACAGCGCTTCTGCACTTGCGTCAAGCAGAAGGGACTCGCTTGTCTCGAGGCCGACTTAATTGCTATAATTCAATTAACATGCCTGCACTAATTATATAAGCTTTTGGATGACAGTTCAACAGCAGCACCCCTGAGAGTCGGCCAATGTTTTTTTCATTTTTAACTTAGTCTTAAGTTAATTATAAGTAAATTGCATTGCTTTCTTTTTCACATCCTGTCTTCAACTGTTTTGCTGCTGAGCACTATCAGATAATTTACAAGCTTTGGGTCTTGGGCAGAAAGGGGCATTTGGACCACATGAAATAACTGTAGCATTCATAAATAGGCAGAAGAAGGCAATTTCTTCCCTTCCTTCTTTCCTTCTCTCCCCCAGGCGACAACTTTTATCAAATGTCAGGTGAAGTAAAGGGTACTCACATCCCCTGAAATGAACACTTATTTTCCAAATTAGAAAAGCATCTGATACATGTCAAGAGATCAATAAACACTGTTAGATAATTATCAGTATCAGTTATTGGATCCTATGCTTTCAGCCATGACAGAGAAGGTCTGGATTGAATGACAAACAGTCATATGTTCTTTGATAAGATGAAATGTAAAAGATAAGTTCTTTTCCAGATTAATGTATACCTGTAATCAGAAACTCAAATGAGGAATACATGACACTATAAAATTGGTGAGTCAGGTTAGCCTTTCCACTGGAGAAGATAGGCTTCAGTACCAGTTATTGAATCTGCACACAAATGAAAATTGACAAATAAAAATAACCTGCTAAAAATCAGTGGACAGCAAATCCATCACAACTAGAAACATTTCAGCAAAGAGAAGGATCCCCCCCCAGGATGGGCCTAGGTCAGCAGTGGCTTACCTACGGCACGCAGGACACAGGGGCAGCTGCGGGTCACTAAAAGCTCCAAAAGGTTCATCGTCACTGACCAGGTACTGACTTGTACGACAGAACAGATTCATTCTTAAACACCTCTCAAGTCCACGTAAAAGACAAAGCATAGGGTCGGACATTTAGCTCAGTGGTTTTGGCTCCTGCCTGGCAAGCATAAGGTCCCTGGTTCAATCCCCGGTAACCACATGCAACAACAATACCGGGCATAGTAACTCACGCCCACCAGCAATCAGCACAACACACCACAGTGCCAGGCGTGGTGGCTCACGCCTGTCATCCCAGCACTCGGGAGGCAGAGGCAGGAGGATTGCTGAGTTCGAGGTTTGCCTGGGCTACACAGTGAGCTCAGGGCCAGCCTGAACTTCAAAGCGAGACCCTCTCTCAAAAAAAGACAAAGCATAGCTTTGACACCAAACCATACATATATTTTTAAATACATTTGTGATTCTTGATTAAATAAAAATCTATAGTAGGTCAGAATTTAAGGCTCCAAACATAATTCACCAGAGAAAAGTTAGATTGTTCTTTTCCCCCTGGAGGGCCACTTGTTTCACTTTTTGCCTAATACTTCATTTTATTTAAATCAGAAGTTTTCTTGTGTGTTTGGTACTTGATAAAGTTCTGGGAAGTAGGAGAAGGGTAGAAAAACCATATTCCCACTAAAATCAATAGACAGGCTGTTATCAACTTAGGGAGTGAGGGAAAAAAAGACGTTTTGAAATGTAAGTAGACACCATGCTTTGCAGAGTTAGAACAGCAAGGGAGACACTGGCTCACGCTTACGTCCAAACTAAATGTCACCACCACCTCTTTACGGAAACTGTCCTGCCCTTTCCCCAAGATACTAGGCCTGTGATTTTTTTCATTTGGGGGGCTACTTTTCTTAAAGAACATTGGATCCTTCAAATTCATTCATTATGAGCATCCACTAAAGGGCGATTCATCCCAACAGGCCACGGCTCCCTAACGTGGACACAGCGCATGTCTGCTCACTGCCACGTGTCTGGTCTGGGACTCGTGTGCATCTACACGCATTCTTCTGGAGTGAGAGAAAGAAATCGGGCTTCCTGCTCCTCTGCCAAGGTCCTTGTATTCCTTGGAAGTTTTTCAGTTGTATGTGATAAGCATGTAGCTTGAACTACTTTGAATTTAAGAAGATCGTAGCTTAAAGGGCAACAGTATTATAAAGCGAAAGCCCAGCAAGGCAGACGCAGAGGGTATCCCAGGGAAGGGATGGCAGGGTCTCAGCGCAGACCACGTGCCTCACTCAGGACAGTCTCAAGGCAAATTCACCCCGCCTGAGTCCAACGACCACGAGGGGTGCAGAGCTCTGTGCTCGAGTCCCACCAGCCGTATTCTGGGCTATGGGAAAGCAAGAGTAGGAAGAAGCATTAAGAGAGTGTTGGGCACTTTCACCCGGATTTGGAGGAAGATGAAGCATTTCCACAGTTCTGGATTTTCAGCAACAACAGCCTTGGTTTTGGAAGCTTTTATTTCTTAAGAGACATATGAGTTAATGACCCCTGCCCCTGGGAGCCCAAGTTACTGCTGGATTTGTACTGAGTCTTCTATAAGGAAAGAAGTATGCCCACAGGCCAGGAGCAAAGCTTACAATTCAATTCAAAGAGTGCTACCAAGTGTTAATTTTGATGGATTGACTTGGGAAATAATGAATATATCATGCTTTATTTTGAGGAAAACTCTGAGGGGTAGAAGTGGCAATAGGAGTGGGTGAAATGTGTCCTCCTACTTGGTTCTTAAGGATGCTTTATCATTTCTATACATAAAAGCTCACAATGGTCAGTGAGCTTTGGGCCCCCAAAAGGGCCTCCTTGTTGCTTTCTGTGTGCTTGGGATGTTTTTCCATGCTACAGTTACATGTGTAAATCAATCCCTCTTTTACAGAGATGTGCACAGTGGGACTGATTCTTTTATGAGTTATACCTTCAACCCACATGTGGCTGCACATGAAATATCAATTTTTCCCCTTTTTCATTGTGTATGTCAGGTCAGGCCTCTCCTCTATTTATACAAGGACAAACGGAAAGTTGGAGGAAGGGAAAAGGGTCACTGGGCCCATCATCCTGGCTGTCTTTGGGTCTCTCCTGCCATTTCCTTTCATCCATCTCTGTCCTCCCTAGAAACTCATCCACGTCCCTTGAGCTTTGATTATTTTTCCTTAGGTAATGTCCTTCTACAGAGCCTGCTTTAAGATCATAATGTTCTCTGCAAAGCAGTTTGGCCAGAACTTTCCTGTTGATCCCAATTTTTGTTCTACTCAGATTCTATTTTCCTTGTTCCCACCATGCAGGGAGTATTTGCATTCCTTCTGATTGTGGGGAGCTGTGCAGTAATCTTATACCATATGTATTTTTATACTGAAAGTCATAAGATCCTTATTTTGCATTCCTTTACCATGAGCCATCCATGGCTTCCCATCCTCCAAAGGGCAGCGGGGTCGGCCTGAGCTCCACAAAGGACTCCCAGAGAAGCTTGTGAATTTGGTGCTTCTCCACCTCGTTTTGGATAGGAGAACAGGTTATGCCTGCTTCCTAAATTGGTGAGAAACACTTTTGAATTATGGTCTTTCCAATGACCTGACTCCTTGACACTTCATGCTTAAACTTCATGGTAAAAGAAAAGAAAGAAAGAAAGAAAGAAAGAAAGAAAGAAAGAAAGAGAGAGAGAGAGAGAGAGAGAGAGAGAGAAGGAAGGAAGGAAGGAAGGAAGGAAGGAAGGAAGGAAGGAAGGAAGGAAGGAAGGAAGGAAGGAAGGAAGGAAAGGGAGGGAGGGAGGGAAGCAAGCAAGCAAGCACAGGTCCACAGACATAAAGGAGGAGCTGGTGGGAAACACTGTGACCTCAGACGCTCATCTGCTCCTGGTGAGGAAGGGTGTAGGGACAGGGAACACTCAGGGATTCTGGGGACAGAGGCTTCTTGGTGTCTTCCACCCCTGTATTCTGCAGAGTGCTGTTTCCAGGAGATATTTAAACAGTGTTCTATAGTTAAATAAGTTTGGGAACAGGATATCCAAATGCATAGAACACATTAGCATACTAAAGGCTCTGATGCTTTCACATTATATAAACCTACTTAACTCTAACTAAGCATTCCCTAAATTTATTTGAGCTTGAAACCCTGGCCACCCTCTTCCCAGAGGTGACCTGCAGAACCACATTCCTGGGCCCCACCCAATTAAAGGACAAAGAAATACAATTCCATTATCTTTAAAGTGACGTGCTCTCTGTAGCTATTAGATATATCAACTTAATTTCCTTCTGCAATCACTGTTCCACTCTCTTTCTTCAGAGGCTGGAGGCACAGGGTTTGGTGACTCAGGCGGCGTTTTGAGACTGGTTCCTGATATTTTCTCAGCAAGACAAGAGATACGGGCTTTGTGGATAGGAATAGGAATTGTTTACAAACATTCCTTTATTTCCAATTGGACAGCTGGGAGTAAGTTTCAGGGATGAGGTAGAGTTTTATGTAAGGGAAAGGACACCTGGGGAGAAAGAGGTAGGAGAAAGAAGCAGTCCTTGCTGTGCTGTCAACACTGCAGGGGACCGCAGTGGAAGAAGGTGGGAAGCAAGTTGGCCAGATCTGACCGGCTCTAGGACACTGGCCCAGAGAGGAGCCAGGTACTGGACACCATGGAAGTGCTCTGGTGCCTGGCTTCTCCTAGGAGCCCCAGCGAGGTCACGGGAGCCCTGCTGCCCACTCTGTGCCTATCCATGTACCTGACAGCATCTTGTAGGGAATTTTGGGAAAAGGGACAGAGACAAGTGTGACGAATCATTACTTGGACAAACTTGACTTACACAGAGTATTTACAATTGGAAACTGGACTAAAATTTAAATTGGACATTTAGCTATTTGACACCAGCTCACTGATGAGGCAGGGGTTTTAAGAAAGGTCGAGCTGAGCCATATGTGGAGGAACAGACCTGTAGTCCCAGCTACTCAGGGGGCTGAGGTGGGGGCGACAGAAAGTTTGAGGTCAGCGTGGACAATTTTGTGAGACCGTGTCTCAAAATAAAAAGCTGCAAATATAGCTTAGTGGCAGAGCACCCACGTGTTTTAATTCCCAGTACTACAAAAAAGAAAAAGGTGGAAAGAAGAGAACGATCAGATAGATGATAAACAACAAAAAGAAACTTCATTTTCTTGCACATCTGAGTTTTGGTTTGAGCAGAAGTTTGCACACTGCTGCAGTCTTGTTATAACACCGGCAGAATCTGCTGAGGGAGCCGCATGTCTCCAAGCACTTGCCTCGCTCCCAGCCCAGGCACCTGAAGGCATCCGAAGGCCTACCGCATGGCACTGTGACTGCTACTCCAGGAACCGCAAGCCACTGTGGCACAGAGACCTAGTTTTATTCATTTTTCTTCCAACACAATATAATACACATTCAGTAAAGACTCATTGAAATGAAAAAAGGCAGGAAGGCAGGAAGGCAGGAGGGAAGGAGGGAAGGAAGGAAGGAGGGGTCATCTGATCCCAGATGATTGTCTCTAGGGAAATTCCTGTGTATCTTTTTGGAGTAAAAAAAACAAACCAGGGGTTTCTCACAAAGCTTGGAGAAGCCCATCTTTCTTTGCAGGCATGGCGTCCTTCATTCTTTACCTTTTCCATCTGCTCAGTTGTTCGCTTTCTTTTCGCCTCCTTTCTTTTTCAGAAACACTTGGAAACGACCGTGGCTGGCACAACGCAGGAGCAGCCCTGTCGCTGTCTGTTTCCAAATCTTCCTGCAGGGTGACGCAAGCAGCCTTAGATTTATATGACAGTCCTTGGCTTCAAGAAAAAAAGTCCTGAGGTTTCTGCCTGTAGACGAGAGTCCTACTGCTTGCTTCTCCGGTCCTGTTCGCACCCTCACCCTGTGCCTTTCCCTTGTCTCCGTGATAACATGTCTCTCTCCTCCTGCAGAAGCTCCAGGACCTTCCTCTGTCACCATGTTTCGTGTCCTACAGGCCGGCGGTGCGGGTGTGAGACGTGCGTGTGCTAACCGAGTAGCCAGCGTCCTTGCTCACACACAGGTCTCCATGTCTGCTGTCCCGACCGGCTCTTCAGGCCTGTCAACGGCGCAGCGCCTCTGCCTCCCTCCTCGACACCCCTGCAGCCGCAGAGGTTCCGGAACTGAAGTGGGGACTCCGGAGACACCCACAACCCCTTCCCCTTCTGCTCTGACCACTGCGGTCTGCGCTCCTGTCCCTCAGACGCCCCCGTGCCTTGCTGTGGAAGCCTCTGACAGCGCCACAAGATGCAAAACCCTCCAGTGGCAAGTGGGCTAAGTTCCCACCAAGCCCACGGGCAGCCTGGCTCCCTGCGTGTGCCCTGGCACAAAAGCCAAATGGGCTGAGAGTCCCCGTAGTGTCGGTGTGGAGTCACTGACTTGGTCTCTGTGAGTCTCAGGGATAAAAGGAAGTCTTGTCCAGGTTCCTGAGCAGGGGTTAAATGCCAAGACTACCCATGAGATGTAAAGCTGCGTTTTTCATGACCTTAAACTACCATATAAATGACAGATAACTTAGCTGTTTTTTTCTTTAGCCAGAAAACCCCACTGACATTTGCATATGTGAGTGTGTGTGTGTGTGTGTGTGTGTGCGCGCGCGTGCTGGGGAGTAACCCATACTAGACAAAAGTATTATATTTCCAGCATTGTTAAAAATTTTGTTGTGAGGGCCGGAGGGTTAGCTCAGTGGTTCCGGCGCCTGCCTCGTAAGCGTAAGGACCTGAGTTCGATCCCCGGTTACCACATATAATGCTGGGCGTGGTGGCTCACGCCTGTAATCCCAGCACTCGGGAGGCAGAGATGGGAGGACTGCTGAGTTCGCGGCGGCTTGCCTGGGCACCATAGTGAGCTCAGGGCCAGCCTGAACTACCAAGCAAGACCCTGTCTCCAAAAAGCAAAAAAAAAAAAAAAAAAAATTTGTTGTGAGACAGAGTCTCACTAAGTTGCCTATCCTGGTCTCAAGCCTGCAATCATCCTGTCTCAGCCTCCTGAGTAGCAGGGACTATGGGTGTCAGTTACCGCTCAGCCTAAATTGTGTGTTTGTTCACTCTGACACCCCCCTGACCTGCCAGGACTAGCATATTATAACAGTCATCATGATATTAACTCAGCGTGGTGGTGAGTGTGTACACTGTCCCCTCCCTGACCAGACAGCCTCCCCTGTGCCTCACCAAGTGTAGATTCAGTGCACACATTGCCTCTCCAGAAGCCATCGTCATCCGTGTTTTATACCTGGCTCAACCAAAACACAGAAAGGCCAGTGACACTGTCCAGAACTAAACCCGCAAGTCACTGGTCAGGCTTATGCTTAACCTGGGACTCTGGTTGCAGAACTCACACGCTTAAGGCCGGTGCTCTCACAACACCCAACTGGACACTCCGGCAGTGTCCCCTGTTAGCACCTTGGGTAAGAGATTGCAGAGGAGGCTGAGGAGACCGCCTCTCAGGGTGCAAAGGGTCCAGGACACCAGGGAGTAGACACCGAATCTGAGCAGCAGACAAAGTGGAGACATGTGGTGGTTAGAAGCCCAGAGAAGTGGTGGGTTGAGTGGGGAATCTGGAGACAGAGAAATATCTGACGGAGGTCTGTGGACACATTTCTTCACGTGGCAGTCTCTGAAATAACCACAGCACCTTCTCTAGACCATCTCTACCATGGACCTGTTATTTTTCAATTCATCTTTTTCTTTAAGACTGGGTGAAGCTGTACATTATGGGTAAGTCTAAACCAGTACAAGCAGTGTGGAGAGGCCTCAGAAAACTCAAAATTCTATTTGGCCCAATTTTCCCCTTTCTAGGTATCTTCCCAAAAGAGTTAGAGACAGATCTATGTTTATAACCACAAAAATACATAATCTAGGCTAAATCCTGGAAGTGGCCTCAATTCCCATTGGCAGATGAATGGAGAAGGAAGATACGGCGTTCACACATAGCAGAGAACTACTCTGTCATCAAGAAAGATAAACTTAGGTCGGAGATTTAGCTCAGTGGTTCCAATGCCTGCCTAGCAAGCGCAAGGTCCCTGGTTCAATCCCCGGTAACCACATACAACAATACCAGGAGTGGTGACTCACACCCACCGGCAATCAGTACCACACACCACAGTGCTGGGCGTGATGGCTCATGCCTATAATCCCAGCAGGAGAACTGCTGAGTTCCAGGCTTGCTTGGGCTACATAATGAGCTCATGGCCAGCCTGAACTACAAAGTGAGACCCTGTCTCAGAAAAAAAAGAAAGAAAGGAAGTTACACTTGAGTCATCTGTAGGCAAATGATGCCACCATCTAAGTGAAATTAAGCAGACCCTGAAGTTTAAACATCACATGGGCTCCCTTATGTGAGAAACCCAGATTATAAATAAAGAGCAAAATAAAAAAACAGAAAGTGGGGAGATGGATTGTTTCAAAGGGGAAGGGGACCAAGAGATAAAGGTAAAGGAGGATGGAGAAGAGAAAGAAGAAGAAAAGGGAACTGAAGTGTGCTGGCTACGTGTACCAGCTCCACACAGAGTGCAAACTTTATGCGTTGCAGACATGTGCTCGTAACAAATGAACAAAAGCCAGGACCGCGAGGATCGGGCAGCGACTTGTGTTTCCTAAGCAGTTAATGCAGTTGTAAGCTCAGCCTCCGCCATCTCCACCGAGGGTTTGAGGCTGAGTCGTCCTGTTTGGGATTTGAGACGCACGAATCCAAAGAAATGTAGAAGGAGGTGGGAGAGAGTCGTGATGGTACAGAAGTAAGAAGAGCAAGTGACGGGCGGTAGAGAAACTTGCTTCTCGGATTCGTACGCTGCGGTTTCTGAAGCTCCTCCCGCCTCTTCAGGATTTATGCGGCTCCATTAATCACACTTTCTCCTGAAATGAAACTTTCTGCCTTGGAGCCTTTGAACCCTGACATCCAAATATGTCCTTTTAAAATCTCCTCTGAGTAAACACGCACTGTTGAGGTAATTCCCCCCACGGTTAAGGATTGCAGGTGGCGTCTGTTTGATCTTTGCATCTTGACAATATGCTAAAAACAAGACCTCCCCTCCAACAACAGAGGAGTCTGGTGTGTTCAGGGTCCCCGCAGCCAACACCCTGGGCCAGGAATCCATGGAGGGAAAAATGAAGAGAGGCCCTTGTCTTCCATTCTCAACAACGAGCACTGCCATCTAGTGGCCACGCGAGCTCACCTAGTCAGCTGGACCGCCCGGAGGGCAGAGGGAAACGCAAGTCCCTCCCGGGAGCCAAAGGACCACGCAGCACAGCGCTTCGGTGAGGACCTTGCTGGCCTGCGAAAGCGGCTGCCGGGCAGAGCTGCGGAATCCAGACACGCTCCTGTTGTCGTTCGGCCGATTGTGCGTGCTGGGAAGCCCACACAGACAGCACCGAAAATACTGTGTGTTCTCGTAAAAACGAGGGAAGGAGGGGATACTGGTCTTTGAGATCAGACCAGAAATACAAAACTTTATCTTACTCGTAAAATCTCCCTGGTTTGCTAATGAACCAAAGCATGAAGAGATCACATTCGCAGTCAGGCAGTCAGAAGTGGCAAAAAGATGAGATTTAATCTGGCCCTCTGTAGACTTTCATTCCGATCTAGCTTTTGTTGGGAATTTCCCTTCCAGGCAGGCTCACGTTTCCAGGGCTCGCCACAGATCATCAGCCCTTCGGGATAACATTACTGAGATAAGAGGGGAAGCCGTGGACAGGTCGGGGTCCTTCTGCATCATGCTTCGTGTGCTTCAAGACTGAGGAAGAAACGGGCCCGCCTCACCGCTCAGTGCCAGGGCGCCTACGGGGGCTCGTTCACACTCGCAGCCGCTTCGCTCCTCCCGCCATCCACCCCGGGAGCTAGGTCTCCGGACCCTGGCCTCCGGTGGGTGCAGCACCGGAGCTACCCGCGCAACCCCGCCCAGCACCTCCTCAGGGAAGTGAATTCCACCCACTTGATCCTGTTTTAATAAACTGCTTTTTATGCATTGAACAAAATGAACTTAAATATATTTTCCATAGTTAGGGAATGAAGGTTGAGTTTTACATATGCAAATTATTATTTTATAACTTAGTTACTTGGGTTTGTTCAATTTATGACTTAGGCAGAAAAAGAATTATGAGTTTGTCTTACTTATGAGAGCTCACCAAAATACAGGCACAGAGAATACTGGACTATAAACCCTCTTCAAATCAAGAGGTTATTGGTGGAGATTAATGAGATAGTTCTGCACCACTACATCGTGGACAGCAAGAGAGGCACTCAGCTAAACCCTAAGCTCATGATGACAAAGCAAGCGTAGGTTATTCTGAATCTTCAATTTGGGCACTCAGCTACAGTTAATAAGTAAAATTAACTGTCTTTTGACTTAAACCGACTCTGATAGACCACGGCAGGTGTACTAGTGAGAGACCCTGGCTCCGCGCATCCGCTTGCCAGTGCTATGGACTCCCAAGAAAACGGAGAGATTCCTTGGCTTTTTATTGAGCAAATGATTTCATGACTTGAATAAGAACCTAGCAGGTGACAGTGCCACTGACTGATAAAATGATAGCTGTCAAAGCCATGTGATCAAAAATCAGGTCGCTGTTAGTTCTCTCATGTTTCACGAGCAATGTTAAAAGGTTGACAGGAAATCAGGTTTAAGGATGACTTCACTTTTTCCATGAAATGCTTTACAATTGATGTTTTGGAGGGATGACTTTTGAAAGATAATATCGCAACCACTCTGACTCTCATTAGCAAGTACTGATTTTTAAAATAAAATGCAGACAATAGCTGAAAAATAAATATTTAAGATACAGATAATGTAGGCATGGAAATAACAATGAGCCTGCTAAGATACTGTAACGGGCTTCTATTGAAAACTAAAAGCTGACAGTATATCCATATTAATTTATAGTAATTAAAAATGGAGTTAATTCCTTGGATAACCTAGGATTTAACACTTTTGAAAGTGAATTTGATGTTAAAGTCGGTCCTAAATAAAAGTGTAACACATTCTTTTAAAACTTCAGGAAGAAAGCTCGATGCCAACAAACTGTTGATGAAAACAGCCCCTAGGATCTGTGCCGCGCAGTCACGGGCCGCAGGGAGTGAAGGAGGCCCCGCAGCTGCACACTGGGGGCCGGCATTTTGCTCTGCGGTCTGCGCCGCTTCACGTATTTACTTCCCGAGGGACGGATGTGGAGCCCTTTCCCGAGGGCGCTCGCTCTGGAGCCTACGAGCGGGGCGCGGGTGGTGAGGAAGTCCACCAGGCGGTTTCGGAAGAAAAGGATAAACGCTATTTGTCACATCTTCTGAGTGCCATTCCTGCCCTGTGCCCACTGCTAGGTGGCTTTTGGTTATTTACTGTTCGCTATTCTTTTATGTATTCATTCATTCATTCATTCATTCATTCATTCATTTTTTGAGACAGGGTCTCGCTTTGTAGTTCAGGCTGGCCCTGACCTCACTATGTAGTCCAGGGAAGCCTCGAACTCAACAATCATCCTGCCTCTGCCTCCCGAGTGCTGGGATGACAGTCGTGAGCCACCACGCCCGGCACTGTGGTATGTGGTATTGATTGCTGGTGGGCGTGAGTCACCATGCCCAGCATTCTATGTGGTTACCAGGATCAAACTCAGGACCTTGCTCTTGTGAGGCAGGCGCCGGAACCACTGAGCTAAATCTCCGGCTCCTGTTCTTTTAATTCTTGAAGCCACGCGCACTCCTGTTTCACGGGAGATGCGAGTAACTCCCCAGCTTAAGCTGATTCTCACTGGCCATCAGGAGGGTCCTGTGCGCTTCCCGGCTAAGTCAGAGCGTAGTGGAGGTGGAGGCTTTGGCGGGTGCTGGAGGAAAGAAAACCCAAGGCACTGCCAATGATCAGGCGGCCGCTGTGACCTTGTTTCTCTGCTCCGAGGCGGATGTACACTAATTGTGTTCTCATTGTACACAGGTCATAAAGACATTAGCAGTGTGGGAGTCGCACTCCTGATCAGTAGAAGGAAGCGGACACCGCATGCTGCCTTCCAGTCACACGCTGGGGAGAAGCCCTTCGAGCAGCAGCAGCTCTGAGATGGCGCCCGCTGGCAAGTCTCTCCCTCTGGGCCTGATCTCGAGACAGGGCGAGGGTTCTCAAGTGCAGCTGGCTCTCTAAGGCAGCCAGACCCTTCCCGTGATGTGTGTGTGTGTGTGTGTGTGTGTGTGTGTGTGTGCGCGCGTGTGCGTGCATGTGTGCGCACATGCTGCTGGGGTTTGAACCCAGGGTCTTCTCACTGAACTACATTCCCAAACCCTTTAAAAGAATTTTAGACAGTCTTGCTAAGCTTCCTACACGGGTTGAACACGCCATCTTCCTGCCTCAGCTTCCCTGAGTGCTCAGATTGCACAGAGGTGGAACCATATGCAGCTCCCAGGATTTTTAGTAGTAGCTAAGGCCTTCCACTTGAGGCAGCATTTGGCAGGTAGAGGGCAGAAATAATTACCTGCTGGCTGCCGTATTTTCTGCCATTCAGAGGTGAGTTTAGGAGAAAGAAAGTAACGTGGAGAAAGAAAGACGAGTGAGCTGTGAGGGTTTGTTCTGGTCCCCTGTGCGGCCTGGTTCTCACAGCGTTTGACGCTTCCCGCACCTGTGCCTGACACATCCCGTCTCGGAGTCAGTACCCGTTGTCTTTCTTACGCTGAATTCTGACTGGCACAATCTCCTTCCTCAAATAAGCAAATCAGTGCTTTTTCAGTCTCTCAACAGCTTTTTCAGTCTCTCAACAACGTGCCAAACTATGGACGAGCTCATCCTACCCGAAGGGGCACTCAGTCCGGCTGTCTCCTTGAAGCGTCAGGAGCGCCAGCCGGCTGAGACAGCCCTGTAAGGCGAGGCAGAGCCCGCCTCGGACCCTCCGGAGGGGAAGAGCCAGAGCCTGCGGGGAACAGTGGGAGAGGGGGTCAGCCTTCGGAACAGGAGTCTGTGGGTGGAAACCGGTCTTGCAAATGAGTCCTGGAGGAAACAATAAACACACTTCACTCACTTCATAATATATTACTTTTGATTCCAATCTTTTTGCACCCACTAGTCACAGACTGCTCTTTTTTTAAGGAAGAATTTATATTTCTTGGAATTTATCTAGAATATTATTTCTGAGAATGCATTGGCTCTGGAAGGACTTATATTTTCTGTCTAATTTTTAGTTGAAAATGTTTCATAGTACACAAATAGCAAATGTGAGTTATTGCTTAGCCATTGGCTAGACAGAGGTTGGTATTAAAGTGCATCTTCTAGGATCCCTTATTTAAAACATGGTGAGTTCTAATTTTAGGGCAGTAAAACCTCATTATAACCTACTTATAGTTGACATTTTCAGGCTGAATTGTTCATGTTTTTAAGTCCTGGAGAAAGGCCCATTAAAGCAGTGTTACTCGCATTAATTCAACATTTAGCCATGTATAATACAAACCCTAGTCTTTTGGAAAATGTCATTTTAAAAGTTTTACCATATATGGACATTATTTATTGCTTGAGCCCCATTGTCTGCTTATAATATGCTCTTTATCAGGCCCCAATGCCCACTTCAGAGATTTTCGTTTTGAGCAACAACTGGCTTCTTATATTGTCCAATGATGCAGGAAAGTTAAATTACAGCCAGTTCATATCATAGAAACAAAATGTTTCCTGCAATTACTGATAAGGGACAGTTCATTTTCTCTCTGTCATCCTGAAAAAAACTGCCTAACAACAATTCATGCCTGGTTAAACAGGATTTCCACATCTACTGCTGACATCTTTCCAAATAATTCAGGGTTGTTATTACTGTATAGCCCTGGCAAGGCTCAAAAGCAAGCAGACTTGACGAGTCTGCTCAAAGCAGAGCTTAAGTAGTTGTAATTAATAATAATTACATGCCCACTACACTCCAGTTTTATCATATTATCCGTCAATGCAAATAAAAAAAAAACCCACACACAACACACTTGCAACAGAATCAGTGCATTAATAAAGCCACTCTGCGGATGTCATCTTCCCCAAGTTTATCTATTTGAAATGGTGCTAGTCTTACTGGTTTTCATTATTCTTTGCCTGTCTGCAAAATATTTGGGCGCCATACAGTGGGGACCCAGCATTGTTCCGTTTCCAAAAACCTGCCCCTCTTGCCGTGACTCGGATTCGAACCGAGGTTGCTGCGGCCACAACGCAGAGTACTAACCACTATACGATCACGGCAAGCTACACAAGGAGTGAATACTTAGCTTTCCTTAAGAGACACTGCAATATTAAAATTTGTGGAAACACTGCCATCTATTGTCTGAGTAGGTACATTTTCTCAGTACTGGAAAAGAGAAACCGTGTTTTGGTTCTTTCTAATTATTTTCAGAAACAACAAACAAGCTCCTTAACGTGAAACCAACATTCTCTTCTTGACTGACTGGACAGTTGAAATGAGGAGAGAAGGTGGTAATCAAGGAGGCAATAGTAAGAGAAATCAGTCTGTTGACTTGTGCTCCCTTTTGAACAGGATCAGCTAGAGATTTCCCACCTTCCATCCATACCACCCATGACGTGAATCTGTGCCACTTTTGTGTTTTTTCTGCCACCAGTCTCATTTCCAGATGCTAAGGTAACATTAAAAAATAGCAAGAACAAAATGCCCAGAGGCTTTGAAGAATTGGAAAAGCTAGTTTCTCTTAATGAAGGAAACAGAATGAGGTTTATCTCAACTGAAGAAAAGCTCCTTTCCAAATAAAATTTACACTCCTCCCATCATATAAGTAGACTTAAAACGAAGCATAATCTAAACAAAATAAAACTTCAGATTACCATTAGCAACATCACATACAGAAACTAGAGTGTTCTTTGCTAGATGCATTTCCAGGTGAAATTTACTACAAACTTCCTTGTAAGAATTACTCTGCACAAGATATTTCAAGGGCTGAAAATGTTAAAATCACACTGAAAAGTCTATTTCTGGCAAATGGATCATTTTCTCTAGGTCCCCTGGACAGAGTAAGCCTGCAGCAGCTGCACAATGGGCGCTGTGGCTGGGTGGCAGGAATCTAACCCCTAGGCTGACTGGCTGCCCACGGCTCGGGGGGGTTGCAGGAGGGTAACCCTGAAAACCAAGGGTTCAGATATAAAGGTCGCTCACTCATCACCCTCAGACTATCTAGGGCATTGACTACGCACTCCTACCAATCCTTCTCTTCCCGTGGTCCTGTAGAAGGCTGCTGCCCTTCATCCTGAGCCTACGTGAGCTATGGAGGATGAAGGTGAATTATTTTCTGGCCTAAGTAGGAACAGGTGAGGTTGGCTACATATCACACTGGGGGAAGCAGCTTTCTGGATCATAATGAGATTACTTCTCTGAGTCCAATCATTTTGGGGCCTCCTTCTTAAATCTTGCTGGAATCATTTACCGGCTAAAATTAAGGAAAATAATATTTTACAAAATCAGCTTCTGAAGGCCAAAGGATGGACTGCCGGGATTTGAACTCTGACTGTTGCTTACTAACAGGGAGAGGTTGAAGGAGAAGCCAGGATGCTTCTTCCGTTTTCCCATCTTTTCTTTCTTTAGTACTAGAGATTGAACCTTGGGCCTCTGCACTGAGTTACATTTCCAGCCCTTTGTACTTTTCATTTTGGGACAGGGTGTTGATGAGTTACTAGGTTGTCCAGGCTGGACTAGAACTTCAGCTTTCCAGCGTGCTGGAATGACAGGTACGTGCCATCACATCTGGCATTTTCTCTGCTTAGGGGAGATAATTATAGGACTTTAGTGTGTGCCAGTAATTTAAAATACCTCTGTCACATAGCATATACTGCAGAAGTGCTAGTTATATTATAACTTAAATAACTATATTGAGTGGCATCCTCTTAAATTACGGTACATATTGTATATGCCGGCCTCAGTTACACGACGTGACAACACCCAAATCCCAGCGCTCCAGCACGGCAGCGCTCTCTGCCTGCAGGCCTTGCTCTGTGTCACACAGGGCCCAGGCTAAGGGACGACCACTGCCTTCGGAGCAGTCACGCTGCCTGGCAAATGGGAGAGAGCTCTGGGGAGACTGGAACCAGCCCCCCAAATGCTTTTGGTAAACTGAGCCATTTATCTTCGCCCGTGGGTCCAATCCCTAGAGAGAAGTGTGTTTTACTCTGCGCCAGCAGCAATCAGCTAGAGGGTATCTGGGAAATGCCGGCAAGCTTCTCACGCAAACTTTGCTGACTTCTTGCAACTCGTAGTCCAGCCGGTCCTCAGGGTCGCTCTGACTGCGAGCTGTGTATCACGGTGTTCACGCTCTTCTCGGCCTTCCCACGGGCTCGGGTGAAGGTGAGCCCACATTCCATTCTCTGCTCCCCGCTGGTCGCAAGCCAAGCACAGGTTCTGCTGCGGTGCGTGCACAAGGCGCAAGAGCAGAGAGGAGACCACTGCGGTACGGCTGAACTGATGCGCTGTCATCAACGCGGAGATAATGTTTCCAGTTTCCTTTTACTGCATGTGTCAGAGCAACTTTGTGTTAATCAATACGATATCTTTAACCTTCGGTTTTAGTGTGTTTTAGTACAAATATCCAGGAGCAAATTCTACCTCAAATATATTGAAGAAATAATTCGTTCGTTGGTCTAGGCAAGGAGGACACAACGGAAGAGAGATGGGGGAAGGAGAAAAGAGAGACTTTTTTTTTCTTCCAGACTCTAGCACTTTCTCCAACCTTTTTCCCATAGAGCTTGGGCTGGTTACTTAAACCCTCTGAATGTTCTAGTTCATCATTAGAATAATTGTAGGAACTGGACTAGATAAATTCGCAGATTCTTCACATCTCTCAGTGCCATAATTTGATTAAGAGACATACATGCATAAACAAACCAATGTAAAAAAAAAAACAGAAGAAAAATCTCCAAAGCAGGGGAGTCTCTCAGCTAGTACAACTCTCATCTTTCACGTTTTTCAAGTTCACAGAAGCTGTCACTCACAAGTGCTGTCAGCTTTATTCACCGCCCATGGTAACAGATTTTAATTATTGCGCAGGGGCTGGTGGTTTAAGCAGAGTATAAGAAATAACTTATTCTTCTTTTCTTTGCTAATATTTAATATAATTTTGTTTTATAAGAGAGATCCATACTGTATAGGCCAGACACACACAGATTGTTGATCAATCATTTGCAAACTACAATAGCAAAGAGACCCAACAATAGCAGGAATTTCTTGCTTGGGAGAGGCCTTAAACAGTGGAATTCATTCCCAAAGATGACTGTTGACTCCCCCTTTCAGAGTCTTTAAAAATAAGATTTAGTGTTTACCAGTGTCACATTGTTTGAGAGACAGGCTTATGCCTGACTACAGCACCCGCCTCCGATGGAGGTGTTAGCCTCTCTGGTTCAGAATGGATTCTCAGAGCAGCTGGGACAGATGGGGGCCTGGGGTGGAGTGGGCTCCACCTCCCAGCGGAGGCCGGCTCCAGCGTCGCCCTCTCCCTCGTTCCCAGATCCAGCTCTGCTTTCTCTCCTCGTCCCTCTTCCCAGTTTGCCTCCTGCCTCACTGGGCGTGCGGAAATGACAGTCAGATCCATCGCTGGGCTGGAGGCCAAGCATGGCAATCCACTGGGCTGAGGCTGGCCCTGTGCCCAGCTTTCAGACAAAGACAGGTTGGGAACCCCCTGCAAAGAAGGCTCCACGGTCCCCCTCCTGGGGTTCTGTCTCCTCTTTCTTTCACTCTCTTTAGAACACTCCCCTCACGAAACCCAGAGAGTTGTGTGTGCATGTGCGTGTGTGTGTGTGTGTGTGTGTGTGTCTGAGAGAGAGAGAGAAAGAGAGAAAGAGGGAGGGAGGGAGATGGGGAGGGAGTGGGTGGAATGGAAAAGCTGGACAATCTGGTACATGGGAGGAGACTGAGGATCACAAACACACCATCACTCCTAGGAATAAATTACATTTTTAGGATGAAAAATAAGTTAACTGAAAGCAGAGGAGGGGCACGTCAACGGTAGCTCTAGATTTCAGACTTCCACACACATCGCCACTGTAATAAGCACAGAAAGCTACATCATTATAGGTCTGACCTTCTCCTTCAGTTTTCCTGTGTGTATCAGAAAATCTTTGATTCTGAGAAATCACGGAACACTAGAGAAAACGCACAATTTTCAGAATGCTTGTAACCACAAAATGTTTTAACAGTTTACATTTTCAAGAGTAAACTGCCTGGAGTGATTTTCCCCCCCTTGCTTATTAATGAATTCTGCTTCACTAAGTCAAAAAGCTTGCTGTGGGGAAAGCTGGAATGGTGGGGGTGGGGAGGGATTGTTGGTTGGTGGTTTAATTTTCTTTTTTTCTTTTTTTTTTTTTTTTTGCCTGAAGGCACCATTAGAAAACTCCAGATGCAAACCTTTCTAATAGAATTCCTCATCTGACAGAGCCCTCTGGAATACTCGGCCTAACCTTTACGATCTGGCAGGCCAGGCCTCTGCTTGGAAAGCTTAGGAGGGGCAGATCCATTAATGATAATATGCAGCACCAAGGAAGCCCAGCGCAGCTGAAGGCCCGCGGCAGCAGAGGATTAGGGCTCTGAATGGAAGGGAAAGGTGCAGAGGACACTCCGAGGAAGCCGGTGGGGCAAACTGCACTGCAGAGACCCTGGGCAAGTCCGTGACCTTATCTCTCTCCCCATCACACAAAGACCCTGAGGCTCTAAGAAAGAGAAGTTTTGGCAGGAAAAGGACCAGTTAGCCTTCTGGATGTACGAGGTTTCTACCCCATCGCTTTTACTTACTTATTTAGAAAGTGGTGGGGATGGAACCCAGGGCCTCTCACATGCTAGGCCACAGAACTGTTCCCCTGCACCAAAGAGCGACTTTTCTTAAAGAAGTTTCACTGTAGTTGTGGTCAGGGGATGACAGCCTTGGATGAATGATTTCACCTTTCTATACTTTTCTGCCATGAAAAGGAAAAGTAAGATCTACTTTCTAGGGTTGTAAGGATTAAATAAACATACTATGCACTTAACAGAGCGCCTGGTACTTAGTCTGAGCTTCATCTACATTAATCTATATCTTGGTTGCTTCAAACAAAGAAATGAGTTGCTCTGAACCTCAGGCAACGGTGAGGAGGGAGCACAAGAGCAAGCAAGTCCCAGGGCCGTGGCGCTGGGGCAGAGTCTGGCTCTGCTCAGCCTGAGGAGCCTAGATGACAGACTGGCTGGACACCAGAGGGAGGCGTGCCTCGCGGTCTGGACCGGCGTTCAAGTCCCCGAGACAAGAAGGCGGCTGGAAATTGAGGCAAGACTTAGGCTGATGCACAGCGTAAGAGTCCAGAAGGCTCTGGCGTAGAAGCAGTTTGACATGACAGATGAGCCAACAGGTGCTTCTTCTGCCCCACAGGAGACAATACCTGCGTCAGCTGAGTTAGGCAGTAAGGATGAGCAGAGGAGGACAAATTTCTGGGGTGAGGAGGGGCCGCCAGCCTTCTCTGCAGCAATCTATCTAGATACAGTGATCTAGCGGTCGGGCCTACTTGCTGTCTAGACTTTTTCCTGCAGTAGTTAGTGACCAGTTTTCCCTTCAGACAGCAGAGCTCCCACCCGACTCCAGCTGGGTAAGGTGAGGCAGTCCACGACCACAGAGTGAAGAGTGGGCTGTGGCTTGCAGGTCCTTCTGTCTCCCGTGCACCTCACCTTAGTGCCTGGCGCAGGCCTGAGGCTGACTAGATCACAGAGCCAAACCGGACTGCTGTACCGTGAACCCCAAAGTCTGGTACCAGGTCAGAGCTGCAGGATGAACTAATAAACACTCCAGAGCTCTCTCACTGGTCACTTTTTTTAATGTTTAGATGTCCTGTCACTGATGGTTTAGCTTTTCTCTCTCTGAAATGTATTTCAGTTGGTGCTCACGGAACCCATATCCAATTCTGATCTTCTCTATGAATGTCAGAAATCACTGGGACCACACTTTCTCCTGACGAAAATAGGGCTAAGGAATGAACATACGTATGACAGAAGAGAAAAAGGCTGCTCCCCAACTGACCTGGCCTTGATAATCTGAAAATCAGAAATATACAAAAATACTGCTAGCTCCCCAGTGAAAATCTAGTCATTAGAGAATGAGTCAGGAAACAGTGAACTAGAAAGAGCAATGAAATGAGCATAGAACGAACGAACACCGTATCACCTGTTCATGTTTAGTTCTGCTTTGTTCACAATGAAGTATACACCTAATGATGTCCATTTAACTTTCTTTGCTTCACTGACTTCTAAAAAGAACAATAAAGCTTCTCCTTATCTATGATACAAGGGTATACAGAGAAAAATTTGATTTAGAATAGCTTGCAAGGGCCTGCAAAGAATATATAACTGCATTATTCTATTATGAAAACTATTATTGATGCAGAAAATGGAGATTAAGTTTACAAAACGAAACCAGAGTTTTATTCTAGGTAACCTTAGAACTGTAAAGATGCCTTAGATGGAAAACCTGGACACATGACAGCTTTCCCTTAATTATCATCGATTCTTCAAGTGGGTTTATAAAAAAAGAGAAAGAGAATGGGGGAAACGGGGAGAAAAAAAAACTAGCCTAATTGAATGTAGGATAAACTATTCATTAGCAAGCTAAATAGCTAAGACATCTAATAACCTATAGTGCCTCCTGGAAAACCCAGACACTGCCAAAAGTAATTGAAGTTTGTGATTCTCCAAACTGTTATTTAAAGCACAACTGGCAAGGCTCCGGGGGTCTGCAACTGATTTTAATTGCATTTTAAAAATTCAGGATGGAGATTGCATTTCTTTACTCATTATTTGTGTAGTGAAATTCCTTTTATGGTGAACTTGTTTACAGTAAAACTTAATGCAGTGATTTTAAAGTTCAAAGCATGTGGGCTCCATCTATATCAAACCCCACACTTTAAATTCTGACCTAACTGATTAATTCCCACTTGCATATAACACCCAATTTGGCCTCTAACAAGGCGGCGAACTGTTAATACTGAGAAGATCTTTTTAGGACATCAAGATGAGTTTCACCCAGGGACCTCACCCAGGGGACCCAGTAATGACTGAATGAGCCCTAGTGGAACATCACCACAGGCCCCTACCCTATCTCTGGCCACCCAGACACCACTGAATATCCACCATGCATTTAGTACAAATCTTGTGTACAAAACATTTATGAGAAGGAACTATAATTGTGTTACCCTCAAAAGTACTATTGGGCTTCTCCTCTACCTCCTTGTTATTTCCTAAGGGTCTCGCTTTATAGTTCAGGCTGGCCCTGAGCTCACTATGTAGCCCAGGCAAACCTCAAACTCAGCAATCCTCCTGCCTCTGCCTCCCAAGTGCTGGGATTATAGGCGTGAGCCACCATGCCCAGCACTGTGGTAAGTGGTATTGATTGCTGGTGGGCGTGAGTCACCATGCCCAGCATTGTATGTGGTTACCAGGATCGAACTCAGGACCTTGCGATTGTGAGGCAGGCACCAGAACCACTGAGCTAAATCTCCGGCCCCTAAGGGTAATTATTTTAAAACAGCAACCATTTGTTGAATATGTATTAATTCAGCAGGCAATGTGCTAAACATTTCAGTGTATTTTCTCAATGAAACCTCAGAAGAACCTGAAACATATTATTTTCTCTATCATACCAAGGTATAGGGTTGGGTACAGGAACCTATTCAGAACCAGGCATCAGAGTTGTTAGAATAAGAATTCAGACACAGCCAGGGTTTTAACTCAGCAGCACAACACCTTGCTGGCAAGTGCAAGGTACTGAGTTCCATTCCCACTATGTAAAAAAAAAATTGAGACACGAGAGGCTAACTGTGGATCCTAACTGCTTCCCTGCTACATGCCACCACAAGACCGTTGACCCATGTGACACCTCTTGATAGCTCCTCTAGGAAACCTCTGTGTCCCATGGATTGTCCCACAGGAACCTGAATCTCTGGTACTTTTAGTTTCATACACTGGAAGAGTCACTGGTCATGCCTTTCCCGAGGGGTCCCTGTGAGGATCTGATGAGACCGAACAGAAGATGCCAACTGTGACTGCTGGCTCAGGCCACCGTAGTGGAGTCCTACAGCCTCCCTGCCTACAGCGGTGCGGGCCACAGGGCTCAGCAGGGCTAATCTTTCTGAGGACCAAGAGAGATTGTTCTTTGTCTCTCCCCTGACTGATGCTTACTGGTAGTCCTTGGCATTCTTTTCCTTCACAACCATTCTTCTTGTGTGTGTCTGTGCCCAAACATGCCCCGTGTTTAAGACTTCACGTGGACAAGGGTGCACTGTGCTGACCTTGTTTTAACACGGATACCACTAGAAAGGCCACATCTCTCAGTCAGGTCACATTCTGAGAGAGACACTGGGAATTAGGACGTCAGCAGCTCATTTTTGGAGGACACAGTGTCTAAAAAACATAAGCTTCTATTTTTATGATTAACAATGAATAACATGCATAAGTACAACTGTGTGACTTCTATCAGACTAGAGTGCTTGCAATCTGTGGGATACTGGGCACAGCACTTTCACCAGTCACATCTGTGACTCTGCTAACCCCAGGCACAATGACGGCAAACCAAAGATCTCTAACCCCCACCACGCCTCCTCCACCTACAGGAGCTTGGATTTGTCCTTCCAGAATAAATCTGGGATCATGGAAGGCAGACACATAGGACTTTGGTAGAATGAAGTCAGGTTTATAACTAATCATGGCAATGCTGAGAATACCTGGGTTACAAAGATCAGTGGGATAGGTTAGAAGACCCAGAAACAACTCCAGATATGCTAAGCCACCTCATCTTTGACAAAGGAGCCAGATATCCTCAAAGGAGGCAAGACAGCCTCTTTAACAAACGGTGCTGGAAAAACTGGGCTTTATCCTGCCAAAGACTAAACCTAGACCTACCTCTTTCACCAAGCATGAAACTAAAATCAAAATGGATTAGAGACCTAAATATTAAAACACTAAACCTGCTGCAAAACAGATCAGCGCAACTGGTGTCTTCCCTCTGTGAGGAGCACGCCCTTGCTCGCCCCTCCTGCCATCACTGCCCACCATGTGTCCCTCGCCCGCAGACCTGGGTAGCTGGACTTAGTTCGGAACTCTGCATAAGTGAAACAATGTGTCCCATGTCATTCTGCAGCTCGCGTATGCTCATCATCATTTGTGTTGATGCGAATGGTTGCAGTTCATTCATTTTTGGCCCCTGCTTCTCCACTTCATTTATTTGATTTGGCAAAAAACTTTTGTTCTTCAGATTTCAGGTCATGGAAGGGATATGAACTTTTTAAAATTTATATTTATTGATGGGACTACATTAATTATCTTTTAATCTGTAATGTGAACATTAATTTTCAAGTGTTGAACTAACCTTGCATTCCTAAAATTAACTTAGTTCTTTAATTCTACTGTTTGAGACTGGCTTGACTCAATTTATTGGTTATTCAGCCAATACTTATTTCTATTTACTTTCATATTTACCACTTTCTGGGTTCTTCTTTCCTTTTTGCATCTCAGAAGTTTGAAATGAGTGCATTTAGTTGATATCTGAAGAACAGTGAATCTAAAATTAACAGAGAGTTTGCTAGAAACAAACTAACAAACTATGAAATCTGAAATGATTTGATTGACTTCTTTATTTCTCAGGTAATGCTTCTACAGGCACATAATCCAAGGCTGTCAGTTACTTTTCCTCTTCATTTTGCAAACAGCCTTGTGCTCTTTTCCAGCTCCCCTTGCGAGAAAGATGCTCTCAGATAGCTGCTTTCCTGAACAGTATCTCTTTGCTATCTAGTCATTTTTTTTTTCCAGTACCAGGGATCAAACTCAGGCCCTTGTGCTTCCAAAGTAGGCGTGGTACCACTTGAGCTAAATCCCTGGCCCTTGCCATCTAGTCCTTTTTAAGGTCATGTCTTTTTTTGTGTATTGTTTTTGTATGCTATACATTTCTTCTGTTTTGAGTTTCACTATGATGTATGAATTTATTAATTATACTATTTGGGATTAATTACCTTCTTGAACATGAATTGGTACATTTTACTAATTCTGGAAAATTTTAACCATTATCTTTTCAAATATTCACTCTATCTAATAAGTCTTTTTCTTATTCCCTTGGGTCTCTAGTCAAACCTATTTATACTGACCCATTATCCTACCGTGCCTCTGTTTTCATTTGTATTTACTATTATTTTGTTATCCCATTATGCTTTCTGGATAATTTCTATAGATTTATTTTATGGTTCAGTAATTTTCTTTTCAACTTTAAAAAAAAACCTGTCAGACACATTCATTTTTTATAGAACATACATTTACATTTTGAATCAGCCTAAGAAAGTTAATATATCTGTCATGTATACAGTAAAATGATTAAAATATTTAATATTTTAAAATCATACTTTTAAAACTTAACTTAGTGAGCATATTGAAAATATCTAAACTACCTAGAAAATAAATTGCTCTCTGAACCCAAATAACCTTATTACCATATAAATTTGGAGACATAAATGAGAGTAGAGGGAATAGTATATAAACATTTCATATGCCCATTACTCAATTTCAGTAATTACTAACATTTTAATAATCTCATTTAATATTTTTCTACTTACACATTAATTTCCTTAGAAAAAAAGTAAGGGCAGTATGTGCTTAAATTCTATCATATGATTTAAGCTGAAATGATATTTCATCTAGAAAGACCCTTGTACATCTCTTTAATTGATACAAATATTCATTTTTGTGTATGTAGAACCAACATGTTATCACAGCCATAAAAACCAAGAGAAATTTCTTATTCCCTGAGTTTCTTTTTTAAAGATATATTTTAATTCTAAAAGTTCAGTTTAGTTACTTGAAAGTCTTGTTGGCCTTATTTCAGTTTATTGTTTCTTGCATATATTTTCAAGTTTATAATTTACTTCTTTGAAGATTAAAGTTTTTTAATAGTCTGTGTCTGAAACTTCTATAAAATGAAGTCCTCATGAATCTGTGTATGCTGCACTTGTTTAAATTATTGTTCATGGTGAATTATTTCCTTGTAAACTAGTTAATTTTTGTGGTGGTATATCCTCAGAATTGTACTCATGAGAATTCTTTAGAGCTTGGAATAAAGAAGCGTTCTTTAAAAGGGTTCTGAATTTATTTCTGCCAAGCATTTGGTGGCATAATTAGTCTGGGGTTCATTCTCAATTAAATTCTTGGCCCAAGGATTGTTAAATGACTCAGGGAATATGAATTCAGGCAGTAAATCTGAGATGAGCTGTACTTACAAGTTTTCAGCAGTGATTTATTTTCATTTTCTTTCCTTCACTCACCAACTAGTTTAAAAGCTGTATACTACTTTACAGTCCTCTCCTTGAGGGTAGGGGGTTAAAAAGAACTGGCAGGATTATTTTCATTCATTTTCACCCTGAGGTAGCTCTTTGGCATACAGGTTTGTGGCTTCCTCACTTTGGCAAGCTCTGAGATTTGTTAACTATGCCCTGTACCACAGAAGTGGTAAAAACAATAGTTCAAGTTCATCTGCTTCAACAATGACCTCAGGTCCTAGACTGAACATTGTTCCCTTTTGGAAGAATCTAAGATGATGCTTTCTGTAAACTCATTTAGATGAGATTTTTAATTTAGCATACAAGGAAGGTTGATCCAGATACCTACTTGAAAGTGGGATTCCTCAATTTATTCAATAGCCCATCTTACTCTGTCCTGATCATTGAAGTTCAAGAAAATCTGATAAGAATTAAGCCTTAGATTTTCAAATAACTAAGCTGAACTTTTAAAATTAAAATATATCTTAAGAATTGAAAAAGTACATAACTTGTGGTTTGACCATATGTATAGCCACAAATGAGATTTAGAAAAATATGGGCCCTTTGTAAACATTATGCAATTTGAAAAATAAAGCACAGCAAGGTAACTAGCAATGAACTGAGATGAATTCTTAAGAGACTGAGTTCACTGGATGGAGAATTAAGTTTTTTGTGTTGTAACTTAACTATGTCACATATGTCTGTTTTATGTCCTCAACTGTATGAGTTCTTGTGGGAAGATTTTTATTTATTTTTTTTGGGGGGGGGAGATTTTTCATCCATTTTGGTTTATACCTTTCTCAGCATCTACCATAGTGCATGTAATTACTGGATGAACTACGGCACTAAATTATTGTGACAGGGAAAGTACTTTTATTTAAAGTTGATTTAACTCTATACATTTTAAGAAATTGGGAAAAGACTGTTCTATTTCCCATGACATTGGTAGTAAATTTTTGGTGGTGCTTTCTATTCCTTAAAGGACCTAGTAAGGATGAAGAAGGCGCTTTCTGGAGGAGATGACCCATTGTACACCAAAGGATTATGAATGAATCTTTGATTTTGCAAAGGAAACTCCAGTATATTCTCCAATATAGGGAGAAGTCTGTAGATAAGGAATGTTTTGCAAAAGACAGTGATAAGAACTGTGTTTGCTCTTGACAGAGAGGAGAAGAACAAAGAGAGCAGAGTCCAAAGATGGACAGGTGTGGCAGCTATAGAGCAAGTAAGGTAATCAAGGGACTTTTCACCCTGAATAGCCAATACTTAATATTTTACAGTAAAGTTTTTATGTTTGTACAATGTTCCCATCCACCTTCCCAACCCCAAAGCCTGCTACATTTGCAGAATCTTACAAGGGGTGGGGCGAATGAGTGCAAATGGAAGAAGCACAACTGCACCCAGTGTGGGTCAGCACCAGAGTCCAACAAAGGAGCGACCCATGGTGAGCCAGAGAAGAAAAGGAGCTGGTGAGATGAAGTTCAAAGATGATCATCATGAAACCTTAAGTACCTGTGAAATCTGATGGAATCTGAATCCAGCCCTTAAAGACCAGGAGAGTTGCACAAAAGAAACATGTTATTGCTGATATTTATAGAAAAAAAATAGCATTAGAAGGTGGCTCCAACTTTCAAGAATCAGTAGTTTCAGGGTCTTACAATTTCCTAGTCGAGATTTTATTTCTCTGCCTGTGCTTCAAGCAGGGGTTTTCAAATTTAGATGCATACTGGAATACCTGGGAAAGCTAAACTACAGACACCACACTTCAAATACTCTGATTTGATCAGCTTCGAGGTTGAACCTGGGTGGTAGGACTTTAAAAATCGATCCAAGTGTTTCTAATGTGCTGGAATGGTAGAAGACACTGGCATGATGCTCCCATGGTCTTATGAAGATAATCTGGGATACTCAAATGTGATGATAAAAAGCAGTAGAGAATATGTAACATGAAATTCGATCATAAAGAAATTAAATTTGTTGAATGCATTCTTACATAATCCCCGTTCATATTGGAGCTGAAATATGAAAGTAAAAGCAGACAAGATTTTGTGGAATATAAATGAGAAAAAAAAAAAACTAACCTCCTACTCTGCTATCAGATTAACATTTACATAAAATTTGTTTTACTATTGGAACTGTGTTAACTGGACTTTTCCAGGAAACTCTTGCCTAGGAAGCTGAAGTTGCAGAAAATATAATTTTTAATGTCAGGACATCCTTCAGATCTATGTATACTTTCTCCATTATCTTTCTTTTAAGGACAATAGATTTAAAGATTCTTTTTTTTTTTTTTTTTTTTTTTTTTTTTGAGACAGGGTCTCGCTTTGTAGTTCAGGTTGGCCCTGAGCTCACTATGCAGCCCAGGCAAGCCTTGAACTAGCAGTCTTCCTGCTTCTGCGTCCCAAGTGCTGGGATTACAGATGTGAGCCACCACGCCCAACACTGTGATGTGTGGTACTGATTGCTGGTAGGTGTGAGTCACCACACCTGGTATTGTATGTGGTTACCAGAATCAAACTCAGGACCTTGCACTTGCTAGGCAGGTGCTAGAATCACTGAGCTAAATCTCCGGCCCTGAACGATTTACTCTTTACTTTGAGACCCTGTCTACTGACCCTTACCCACTAATCTTTCTTCTGATATCATAAGCTTTGTCCAGTTCCAGTGAAAGGCTTCCCTACATTGAGGTAGAAGACCCCACTTTACACCAGAACCTTCCCATGGATCTGAGACTTGTCCCAACTTTCTCTACTCACTCCTGGACTCTACTAAAATCCTGTTCAGGTTATGATCTTCTTTTGTTTGATTAATAACAACCCAGGCTTTGTTATGGCAAGCAATCATCAAGTTTTTATTTACTGTTTGCTCAGCGCTACTCCTAAGTTTCAGTTGGGAACAGTCATATGTCTTCTTTTAAAACGTGAAGTGAAACAGCTATACTTCACTCACCACAGGCTGCGTGATGTACAGACATGGTAGCCCCTCACTACCTGATTAGGGTTGGTATTGTTAATCACGTAGTTTACAGATGAGGTCATGACACTCAGAACAGTTTTGAACTTGACCGAGAGTCACACAACTGTGTGGAGAACAGGGATTCCAGCCCATGTGTTTTTGATTCTTGAGCCTGAGGCAGCTCCATGCAGCATACTGCCTCAGTGAAGCCTGAACACCGGAGACCTCTGGCCAGCTGGGGCGAACCTGTTCGGTATTACCCACGTTAGTCAGCTGACAGGAGGAGCTGCCTTTCAACGCAACACCACAGATGCAGCCAGGTAACTGAGCTGCTTTCTAGTTTTTTCAACTATGTTGTCATGTTTTAAATCTTCAACAGATTAAGGCATAGGCAAGGGTTTGTCAGATTATTCTTCAATAAATCTTTGCAGACTTGATATATTTTATGAAATATATTAATAAATAATAATATATAATTTTAAAACTATTAACATATTATAAAAATATATTTTAATTTTTTTATTCTGAAGCATTTTTTAACATATGCAAAAGTCCAAAGGGCATACTGAATATTAATGTGCCCTCACCCACCTTCCACACTCATCAGGTATTTGCCAGTCATTCATAAACATTTTTGTATAGATCTCTACAAGATAAATTCTTCCAAAATAGGTATCTGTGAAAAGTAGTTTCAGGAAAACCCCACAATACCATTTCAAGCCTAAAATACAGACTGTAGTTTGTCACCGAATGAAAAGTCAAAACCCCAAATATCCAATTGCCACAGAACAGGGGTATTTTACAGTCTGTTTGTATAAACTGCTTAACTTTAGACATCTTAAGATTGCTCTACTCACCCGTGTAAGTCAGAATATGAAACTCATCTCTTTTTTTTTTTTCTTTTTTTTTTTTGGTGGTATGGGGGATTGAACTCAGACCCTTGTGCTTCCAAGGTAGGTGCAGTACCACTTGAGCTAAATCCCTGAGCTGCAACTCATCTTAAGGGGATATTTCTGCTCTAAGGCACCTACTCCCTTTTTCCCATTATGACCTCAGTTCAGAATGTTTTCATGAAATGCTGTATTCAGGAAGCCCAACTTCCTTCAAACATGACCTCAGTGCATTCAAGTTCTGAAGCTACAGCCCTTTTTCAATTGTAAGTCTAGATAGATAACATCTTCCTAATTCCTCAACCCCCAGGGAGGAGCAGATAAGAAACATTATCAGTATGTTATTTCAGGATGTCTGCTTTTATTTTTATGTTTAAGTCAATAAGAACTTTGACAGAGAAATCTGATCTTTTTTCTAGAAATCATATACATTTCTGTCCTTAGAAACATTCCTTTCTTCATCCTTCTGATTATCAGTGTTTCTAACAACCAATAAAGGAGCTGTCAGCATTAAGACAAACCAATTGATAAAACACTAAGGTGTGATATAGCAGAGGTGTGAGTTGCTGTAATTCTCTAAACCCACTTTTAGAGCATTGTATCTGTAGTGTTTTTACATTTAAAAGAGAGAAAGAAAGAAGGACATAAGGGAGGGAGGAGGGAGACAGGGAGGGGGAAAGAGAGAGGAACTAAAGGAGGAGAGAAGGAAGGAAGCAACAAAAGGGAGGGAAGGAAGGAAGGGACTCACAGGTGCTTTGAAATTAGATAATGATAAATTAATCTCGTCTTTCTTCAGGAGTGGTACGGGCAGGAGCTCTATAGGTCACCTGTCAAAACATAATTAGGAAATCTAGCTCCTGGAATTTTATCTTCCTCCTTATTCCCTGGAAGACATGTCTAGTCCTGATGAGGAGTCCCAACTTGGTAGTAGCCCTGCAAGCTAAACAAATATCTGCCAGAACATTAGGCAGATGGTTATCAAATGATTTTCACGTTCCCTATATGAAGATCACTGTGCACTGCTGATGACAGGATTACACAGAGACTAAAGCAAATTAACTGGGAGGTGGGAGGGAAGGGGGATCCTATTAGTTTAGACCACACATGTGGTTAAATAAAAGCAGGAACAATCGTAGTACTGGGTTATATTGAGATCAGTATGTGCTTTCTCAAAGGAACTGAAAGTATTTAGGAGGTGAATTGTCCTTTTCTGTTCACACTAACTGCTTTGTAGCATGGAGCCTGTTAGGAAACCTCAAGCACACCATGGTGTGGTGTTCGCTGTAGAAGTCCTTTGAGCTATCTTCTGCTCTGATCTCAGAATACTGTTCTCTCTCTTTCTGTCTGTCTCTCTCTCTCTCACCCATTTTATGTCTCTTCCTCTTCCCTCTCCCTCCTTTTTCCCTCCTTCCCCTTATAAAAGACAGTTCTTTCATATTCTTCCTGCTCAGAAACAAGATTTCTGCAGCTACTAGTAGCAAAGCATAAAAAAACAGATACTATATAGCTTGTGGACTACATAACAGACCCTAGGTGGATTCTTGTTCTGTGTCAACTTTAACATGAATTTAGCCTGTAATAGTGTATTTGAAGATCAAATGAGATTTTCGCCAACTCACTACTAGATAGAGAGGATTTATCTACAACTGCACTATGATGTTCCCTTAATACCTTTCAAAAATACAAGTACTTACATCGTAATAGGTTTTTAGCTTAAGATCTAATCATCCACTCTTGAATTAAGATGCTTGAATGAAGCCAACTCATTTGGAACTAAGCACTTTAATGTCAACAGAGACATATGGTATGGGATGGAATTACTAAGGCTCTCTTTTGAGGCATCCATTAAGAAAGCAGGACTAAGACTCCGGCATCCTTATTAGTTTACTCATTTTTTTTCTCAGTAAATAATTGAGAGTAATATTATCTTATGGAAGTGGAAATAATCTAATAGTTATAAGTTTGAGATAGGGTACAGGCTCATCTGAAATGACTAAGCTATTCTCTTGCTGTGTAATTATTTCTTTCAAGAATAGCACCAAGCTTTTGGATAAAAGAAAAGAGACTACATGTATTACACAAATTGTGCAAAGATACAGATTGTGAAAATATGGAAATGTGCACTATCACCTGTACAAAGGAACAAACTGTCCAAGTACAAGTTGCCACTTAGGGCCCCTCCGAACTAACAAAACTGTGAACATGTTAACACAACTGAGTTATCTTTGATTTCTCACACAGGAAACATTAATCAAGAACCACGGAATACTGAGCCTTAGAGAAAATTATTTTGTTGATTTCAGGTGAAGAAATATAGTAGTATGCCAGTTCTGTGTTTTCTCTGTACTGTTGGACCAAAGTACCCCAGAGAGGTCTGCCCCATTAGCCAGAAATGAAATGAGTCCTGAAATGAAGATCTGGATCACCGAGTTGGGTGGGGAAGCAAAAATATCCCTTTGTAGGTATAACCCACTATGATTGAGGGTTATTTGTTACTACTGCTTATTTTAGATTAATTTGAGTGATACAAATTTCCCATAATTATCAGAGTGCCTGGCACACAGTAGGCCTGTAATACATATATGGTGATAGATCGAAAGAAAGGATAGAGCTATATGATGCAGACACACAAGAATTTAAATTATAGGCAAGTCCAAAGTAATAAAAATCTGAGTATGCATCATGATTTCAACCACAGAGATTTGGGGTTTAATGTAATGTAATTAAATGTTTAATTATCTGCTTTTGAAACTTAAGTCACTCAGGTTAAGTATGTGTGGTTAAGAAAAGTCATGCATAATTCAGTGTTTCCCAGTGAGGTCAAGCTGTGATTTCATGGGAGGGAGAGCAAACTGTAATGCCCCACTGGCCAGTGAGTAGTTCACTTAAGGATGCGGACGGAATGGACCAATGGACTTATCAAGGCTTTTGGTTACAACAGGGGTGAGAGGAGGACATGACAGGTTTCTGAAGGGTGAGAGAGGAAAACAAAGACAAGGCATGGATTAGGAAACTCGGGGATATGAGCTAATGAAGAAGATGTCTGATGCAGATTAGTCAGGTGGCAGAGTGCTGAATAAACAGATTAGAGAACTCATAGGCTGGAAATTATTAAGAACAAAGTTCCAAAAGCATAGTATCATGAGAAGGAGAGAAAACTCTGCCTAGGGAATAGCTCAGTGGTAGAGAAATTTGCCTAACACATGTGATGGCTAGTTTTATCCTCAGCATCATATAAAACATACAGAAAGGGGGGAGGGCAATTCCCTTGTAGTTTATAAATGCAGTGTGATCTTAATACAAATGCAAACAAATGATCATTTGTTTCTAACCATACAGAAAAATAAATAAGAGGAACATTTAGAAAAAAAATAGGAGATATTAAAATATAAAGTCTAACTCATCAACAGTAGTTTGAATGGATGACAGATCAATGACAGATTTTTGAAAATCAGAAACATATAAAACTTTCTTTACAAAATAAGTGTCAAGAGGTGGCATTAATAATCAATGGGGAAAGATGGATGACTCAGTTGAATTAACATCTGTAAAAATGTTGCGTTGGACTTGACCTCATTTCTTGCACGAGAATAAATTCCCAATAGATCAAAGCTTAGAATGTGTTAGACTGAACTATATGAACTTTTCTGTAGGTCAAAAATTGTCATGTACTGGTGATTTCATATGATCAACCTAATAAAAACTGAAGTAATGGAAGAAATCAATTTTTATACTGTTACACCAGGAAAGGCTTTTAACCTGTGACAGAGTTTAAAGGCCTATACAATAAAAGATTATTAAAATTAACTAAATAAAAATAAATTTTTTCTTAAAGACAAATATTAACCCAGTCAAATAAACAAATACAAATAAGGAAAAACAAGTAATTACACAAATGAGCAATCATACAAAGGAAATAAATGCTTTGTACTGTATTTATATATAAAATAAATGAAATTTAGACAGATGACAAACTTGGGAAAAGATTTTCAATGTACAAAATATATATGTTTCATCAGTTTCTATAATAATGGAAAAACTCTTAGGAAAGACCAATATCCTACTAAGAAAGTCAAAATAGGTTATGAACAGATAATTCAAAGACAAGAAAATTAACTGGTTCACATTCATATGCTAATGCAAATTAAGATAACATTGTTTTGCCTATCCAATTATAAAGAACACAGAAGTTTGATTATACATTGTGCTGGCAAACTCAAGCATGTTCAGCAGGAGTGTAAATCCACACAACTTCCACAGAGGGAAATTTGTCCATATGAATCAAAATCACTGAAAAGCATCCTCTGACCCAGCCATCCCTTTGAAGGGATTTATCCTCCCAATAATCCGCTCATGCGTGAAATGACAATGGCATTATTAATTGTAGAACTGTTTCCAAAATCAAAAGATTGGAACAACCTGAATGCCCATCACTGGATAAATTATGGCAAAGGCCCATAACTGAACACTATAACATAAAAAGGTGTCCAAATAAAATTATCACATAAGAAAGAAAAGGCAAAGGAAAGACCTTTCAAAGTCTACTAAAGCACAGATGAACATATATTTTTATAATTCTAAAATTTCTCTAAAAGCACATAAAGAAACTAATACCACTGGTATTTGTGGGAAGAGGAACTTTGATGCCCAGGGAGCAGAGTGGAACTTACCCTCTATCTCCTTTGTACTTTTTGAATCATCTACTACATTACTCATTCACAAATGAATAAAAATATTAGTTAAGCTAAGTGCTGTCAATACTCTCTGAAACAGAAGTATTTCTGCTGAAGATAGTTACCTGTCTCATTTGAAAAGAGAAAAGCATACAAAATCCCAAACTCAATATAATCATAATATGTAATTATCATGTTATTATATGTAATCATAATAATTAGATTTTAAATAAGTGAGTATGTAGATAGTCCATGTACAGCACTCAGTTAAAGTGAACTTTCTAAAACACAAATTTGATAATGGCAATGCCTTTCTTTAAATCTTCCCATGGGACTTCACTGCCCCATGATGATGAACTCCAAGTTCCTTAGACTAGCATGCTGAACTTGCCACTGTCCTGGCCTTGCCTTCTTACACCAGGTTCATTCCCACCCTTTTCTTATCTTGTTCCATTTACCCTGAACTTGCTATTATCCAAGAGCTGAAAACCACACTGACCTTTAAACACATCTGCTCTCCTACCACTATTACTGGCTTAAAGAATCCCACCTCCTTTCCTCTTTGCCCACCATCTTTCTGTGCATGAAGAAGCAGATAGCATGTCTCCCTGACTCTTAGTATGGACAAGCCCAACCCTCGCCTCATCCTGTAACGGCCACACCCTTCTCTGTGATGATCCTTACCCATTATTTGCTCACTGATCCTTCAGTTCTTCCCTCGGTAGATTGTGATTTCCTTGAGGGAACTAGATGCTCTCACAGTAATGAGCACAGAGCTGACTGCTTATTGAATAAGAGCATGAATGAATTAACCTACTAAAGAAATTAGATGAGGTGGCAGTGGGAATGGAAGGACATGATGACAGGAAGAAATAATCCCAGAGTAAAATCCAGGCCTTGGTGAGAGATGTGCCATCACCAATGAATTAACTGTCAAAATTCAGCCTGGAATTGGTATTCTTTGGCATGCTTAGCCTTACAAGGCCGCCTCTATCAGCAGCGAGCAGGAAACCTTCTAGGCTAGTAATCCTCCCCCACAAAGAGACTACTTCCAAACACGCGCGGTCTCTCTCTGCACATTTCACTGAGCAGCTCCTCACTTCGGTATGCAGCGCCAGGCCCCACACAGGAAACCAGACATCACATTCTGCAGCCCAGTGTCTGTACCCTCTTTGATGTGAGCGCTAACTTTAGATTTTGTCTGACCTTAAGTGCGGATTTAGGGTCGCTGTAATTACAAATGATACAAAAGTGTACTGAAAGCATTAAGGTATCTCTCAGGACAGACCTATGCGCCACCAGGGCACAGCCAAAGTAATGGAGGACCAGACTCAAGGGGGTGGAGGTGCACATCGTAATGGATGTCTTGTCCTGAGGCATCTAAGATACTCCTCCGGCAACAAAAACCAGCAGGGAACCTCTGAGAAAACTGTGAGATGTGCCTACACATTTTCTTAAGTTTAAATGCAAATTTTCTGTTTCAAATTACTAGTATTGGAATTAGGCAAAAATCTTCAGATACAATCAATGCTTTAGCACAGACCAGCCCGAGGTACCATGGAACACACAACAGAAGTCTTCAGGAGTCCCAGTCCCCAGAAACAGAAACACAGGTATATTGGATTTTTACCCTTAAGCTCTTAGATTCTTGGTTGTCAATTGAGAGAAATTCCCATCCCCCAAAAGTGAGACTGTCCTAACCCCTAGGACTGTGGAATCTCTAGGCTTGTATGAAAGGACAGTGCTCCAAGACACTGGAAATTCTAGGACTCCAGAACAAGGCCAGAGCAATCAGTCTGTGGTATTAATTACGTCCTTGGTTATAATCATGTTTGAAAGACATGCAGCACTTTCCAAAGGCAGAGAATCTCAAATTCACCTGCTACTAAGGCTGACCATAGTGGCTCCTGCACGCTGTGTGGCTGAGAAATGTTACAGTGTTAATATCCTGAAAATAGCGTAGTTTTTATAAAACCCAAGAATGTGAAATCTGTGATAACAATTTAAATTAAAAAACTACTTCTAGTAATAGCAAGAAAAACTGCAACCACCTAGGAATAAATTTAATTAAGTACATAAAAGCTTTTCACAGGCATAGTCACTAAATAATACAAGGAAGATCTGTATGGAGAGCTACACCTTGTTACTCAGTTGAGAAATCCAGTAGGTAAAGATGTTAATTTATTCTGCGTTAATTTCTAAAAATCTGTGCAATTCCAATGAAAATTTCCAATATGACTGTTTCCTTATCTATTTAATCAACACCCTAGGAAAAGATATTACCCTCACTTTTCAGTATCAGGATAGCAGTGATATGAAAGCAAAGGAAACCTGAAATCTCCTTCCACATAGGACAGCATAATTAAGTAGATCCCCCACGTTCTATTCAAATTGTATTTTCTGGGATATATGATGTCATCAAAATAGTTTACACGGCTAAGCTGTTGACGTCTTCCCTCTTTTTTACAATCACTGGTGAGGTCTAGGCTGCTGTGAGCACTCAGCATTTTCACAGCAGAAGTCCTGAAATCAGAAAGAAGGCTGTTTCTCTCTCCCTCATCTCCAGCAACTTGCTCTATGCATGAAAGAACAAGACTGTGAGTAGAGAAACAAAGAGAAAAATGAAAGTGGTAAAAATTGAGCAAGACAAGGGTAAGCAACACTTTACATTTACGAAGAGTTTTCACTTTTATCTCATTTACTAATTATAACAAGCCTGTGAAGTGGGCCAGGTGTTTTAACTTAGTCTATCTGACTTATTTTGCCAAAGGAAAGGAAGTCCAGAGGCCTCAAATTGTGAACCTAGTGAGTGGGAGAGGTTATTTTTCTCCCTTCGGGCCATGCCATGTTTGGAAAGAGCCAGAACTTTGGGTTTGGAAGAGCTTTCATCCAAACCTAGACAATGCACATTCTCAAGATGGAAAAGGTTAGCGGAGGCTTCATGGTAGTGGCAGGAACTGGGCTTTGAACAAAAACAGAATGTGAAATGTTGGGAAGAAAAGGGAGGGTGTTTCCGCTGAGCAAAAGAAGCCCGTAGATCCAAGTGGAGAAAGCACAGCTGAGGCAGGCTCTGCCAGCCAACGGCCCCAGGATGCAGGTTCGTGCGGGGAGGACCTGCAGATTGGAGGCAGACAGAAACCCGGAGAGCTCTCGACCGAGCTGTGGACACACCAGTGAGGCAGACAGCATCTGCGTGACCTGACAGATCACAGTCCCTGCTCCGCTTCCTCACTTGCTGGCTCCCTGAACTTGGAAAGTTACTTGTCTTATGTGTCCAGTTCATCATTTGTGAAATGAAGTGCCTTATGAGCATTATGAGGAAAAGACAGTAAGTGTGACACGGTACCTGCAAGTAAAATTTATTCAGTGAACATTATTATCATCTTTATTACAATCGTGGGACTTATGTGATGACAGGCTACTAGACACATTATGGGTCAGTTGGACTTGAAGTAACCCATTAGAATATTGTTCGGTTGGGGAAACCACAGCATCTGTCAAAAACTTAAGGTATGGTTCGCAAGTGCTTGTCAGTGTGTGTGTGTGTGACTGTGTAAGGTGTGCTCTCGTCCCGGCTCCTGGGGCCAGAGCTGGAAGGGGAAATGAGCTCCCACCCTCTTCTCTCTGCCCTTGATACAGTCTAAATCGGAGCCATCTACAAGCTGTCTGTCCTGTTTCCAAAAGGGGGGCAGGGAAACACGATGGGAGCTTTTGGAGTTTCTACTTAGGAAGAAAACAAACAGAAAGAAATCACATAAATTCACACTCAAGTGCTACTCTCAGTGAGCAGAACATATTTCAAAAAATAAACACTCTGACTAAATCAGAAGGAAATCTGCTCTCCATTCAAACACTTCTGTGTCGTGGCAACAGTGCGGAGCAAAGAAAATGGCTCATTAATGATTCATGAAAATTACTACCAGCATTAGCTGAGCACATTTTGTGATGGATACAATGACTTGTTTAAACACACACACACACACACACACTCACACACACACACACCACAAACTTCCTGCTGCTCTAGACTTTTGTTGCTGTCATTGTGGAAGTTACCACTCGAGGGAGCCCAAGTGTCTTTGGTCCTGGCTTCTCTGTCATCACCAGGACGCCCTGGAACATGACAGGTCCCTCTGTTATTCCACTACACAATGGGCAATTGGGGTGAGACAGTGATTGTCCTGTGCGGCTGTCCTGCAATACCGTAGGACAGTTAGCAGCATCCCTGACCTCTACCCATTCCGTGTTGGTAGGAAGAACCCTCCACTCTCTCGGTTATGCCAGGCAAATGTCATTGGGACCAGATGTCCCCTGGGGGCGGGACAATGTGAAACACTGCTCTAGCTAAGCTTCTAGGCCACCCAAATGGAGGACCTGAACGGCAAAGTGTGGCCGGATGGAGCACGGAGACACCAGCTGGGCCTCCTCGCCTCCTGGGAGCTCCCGGTGAGGAGCAGAGCACAGAAGGGAGTGATGCAGCTGCCTGCGGCCTGGCAGGTGTGATCAGAGGGCCTGCCTCGTGGCTGGCCTTCATAAAGGGAAGGGACACTGGCGCGGCCGGGCCGGGTGGCATGAGCTGAAGCAATGCTGTTGTCTGCAGGTTTTTGGTAGCAGCTCAAGTGATGAGTTAATTATTCATTACTATTTGTCATAAAATCCTGAAGGCCTGCCAAGTGGCAGCATGCGGGCAGTGCTACAGCAGAGGACATGTCTTTTCTTATTTTCCAATGAAAGCCAGACACGGGCTGCTTTGAACACACATGCAGGACTGTGGCGCCAGCGGGATATGCACAGATGGAAGGTCCGAGGCACCTTCTGCAGAGCCCTCTCCTCCGGGCCTGCGATTCACATGCTGTCTGCATCCTCCCCGCTCTGTGGGCTCTGGAGACCACGAGGCCAGAGGCGAAAGCTACAGAGGCGGGAGCTTCCAGTTTGCAAACAAAAACAAGGCTCGGTCAGCACTAAGACCCCCACTTGTCTGGGGTACACCGTCCTTCCAGGAGCAGGGCCTCCAGTTTCCTTCCCCTCTTCCCTTCTCTAGTCCCAGGGCCCTTCTTTGTGAGGTCTCCTCCCCAGTATTCTCCTTTTCTGCTGCCTTTGATATTTATTTTAACCAGATAAAGATATGCAGGTTATTAGCGAGCCAGGGCTGATGTGATCTGGTCCAGATTCAGCACACAGACAAGGGGTGGCCTGGCTGTCACTGCACACAGGAAGCCTGCCTGGCAAGGTGGACTCCACAGCAACTCCGAAGTTCATCGGTTCCACTGGGTTAGAAAGTTAAGTTCCAGAGACACCAAGATTCACCAGCCCACACCAGAACTAAGGTGGCGGCTGTGGTGTGTAGGAAGGGACTGTGAACCCCTAATTTGGGCCCCAGGGGGCCAGATCAGCTCATAGGATTGAAAATTCTTCTAGAGTTCTCCTGGAGGGGCTGGGAGCAATCAGTGTCTGCTTTCTTGGCATCTCTCACTTAGGATCTAAGTAGATTCATCATTCCACAAGCGTGAGGTAGCACAGGCAGTCCTAATTGGAACGAAAGGGTTTTCCTGGTTAAAAGTAACCAGCTTCACTTCTCTCCCAGACCTCATCCTAGCTGGGTCACTGAGAACTGTCTTGTTCTCAACACTGCCAGACACAGTAGCTGACCAGTTTCGTAGGTGAATTCAGGCACATCACACATCAGCAAAGTGTTGCAAAGTCTGTACCAAGAGGATGACTACTTGGGAGGACAAAAGAATCCAGAGAGAGGAGAAGAGAAAAAGAAAACAGGTTCAAGGTGCCAACTAGTCCCATAAATAATGTTTACAATGTCTTGGGTTGGGGCTAGGGAGGTCTCTGTTCTGGTACTATAAGGTTTTATCCAGTCAACATTTGTTGTTTATTAATTCAATCATCATTCATTTGTTCAAATATACATGAATCCATTGTATACCTATTAAGAGATATCCATTGATTTTGGATTTATTTAGTAAATATAGTTGAACTCCACCAAAGACAAATACTATTTAGAGAGAAAGACAAGGCCTGGGATTGGTGGAGGCCCTGCAGAGAACCAGCACTTGACATTTGATTCAATAGTCACATTAAATGTACATACAGGACATCACTGTTCTATTTTACAGATGAAGAACTGAACATTAGGAAGGTCAAGTGACAATACAAGTTTCAGATGCTGGAAATAATAGCTGAATATAGACCAGAGTGATTCCAAGTCTGCATTCTTAACCATGCCCTTGATCCTATAGACATTACTGTACCACAGAAGGCTATTATGGTTCGAATCTTAAATGTCTCCCAAAAGCTCTTGTATTAAAGGCTTGGTCCTCTGTACAGCACTATTCATAGGTGGAACTTCTGGAAAATGATTAGATTGTGGAGATTAACTCACTAACAGATCCAAAACTTGATACATCACTGGGAGGCAGTAGAAACACTAGGAGATGGGACATAGCTGGAGAAAGCTGGTCACTGGCATGTGCCTTGGAAGGCTATATCATATCCTTGGCACCTTCTTCATGCTTTCTATGCTTCCTGTCTGCCATGAAGTGAACGGCTTTCCTTATTTCCATCACTGTTAGGCCCTGCACACTTCCGAAAACAGCAAGACCAACACCATGGACTGAAACCTCTGAAAATGTGAACCGAAGGAAATCTTTTCTTCTTTATGGTAACTTTCTCAAGTATTTATCCCAGCAATAAAAAGATAACATAAGAGTACACAGCTTTTGGGCCGGAGGGTTAGCTCAGTGGTTCCGGCACCTGCCTTGCAAGCGCAAGGTCCTGAGTTCAATCCCCAGTAACCACATACAATGCTGAGTGTGGTGACTCACGCCCACCAGCAATCAATACCACATACCACAGTATAGTGAGTGATGGCTCATGCCTGTAATCCCAGCACTCGGAAGGCAGAGGCAGGAGGATTGCTGAGTTTGAAGCTTGCCTGGGCTACATAGTGAGCTCAGGGCCAGCCTGAACTACAAAGTGAGACCCTGTCTCAAAAAAAAAAAAAAAAAAAAGAGTACACAGCTTTTTACAATACCAAATGCAAGAAACAAACTAATTCAGAAAAATTTTTAACCCATGGGTATGTGCTTACTGAGAGGCAGGAAATCATCAGATACTGATGATGCACAGACAATATTTAGCAAGACCTAAAAAGTAAATAAAGAGCTTGATAAAAGGACTTGACAATTTTACAGAAATATAACCAATGCAGATAAAATGCGTGTATAATGTTCCAATTAAAATAGTTTTGCTAGTAAGTCAAGGCAAGGAGATAACATGTACCTAGGCAATCCGACACAGGGAAGGAAGGTAGCTGTTTCCAACAGCTGGTGTAACACAGATACAAGAACTGCACACTGACTTTTGATGAGATTCACTCTTTGTTCACTGAGACACAGCTGGGCTGGGTGTTCACAGACACAAGTGAGGCCTTCCGCCCACACTCCGCACACCCTAGCTGCTCTGAGAGTGTGAAGACACTTCCCATAGTAACCCTTCCTTTGTTACTCTCTGTGGTGTTGCTATCAGGTAGGTTTGAATATGAACTATAACCACTTTAGTAAGAAGCTGGAAGGAATTGGACAGAAAGGCAGATGAAGTTTGAGAGGGAATATTTTTTAAAAAAGCTAGCATTTATGAGAGACTGTTCATGCATGATGGCTTACAGACAAATTTCATTAAATTTCAAAGTGATTTGAAGAGGTAGGTATGGTAACCACCACGGATAGACAAGAGAAATTAAAACTCTAACAAATGAACTGTCCAAGATCTCAACCAGCAAGACTCAGAATCATATCTCCTCCCTCACTGTTCTCCCAAGGAAATCACGGCTCCTTCTCCTTTTAGGGATGTTATTACTAATCACGGTGAGGAAGTAAGCAGTCACGCCCACAGCAAGTTGGGGCCTCAACTCATACACAGTCTCTCCTAGTCAGAGGTGGGGGCGGGGCTGCTCTCAGAATGAAGGTAGTTTCAGAGGCACTGGTGACTTCTCCCAGTCGTCCTTCCTTCTGCACCCTAACCCTACCCGTGTGTATCCCGCGCGCAAGTCCAGGTGGCAGAAGTGGTGCTGGGACACAGAGACCGCTGTAGCCGGGCCCTCCGCCCACACCCACACCCCCTGGGCAGCACATTTGTGCTCCTGTGTCTACACTTCTTAGCGCTCTGTCTCCTCTGAAACACTGTCTTCAGATGTGCATTTTCCCAGAGCTGGAAGGAAAGAAAACTCTGGACACGGGGCTGACATGTTGGACCGTGAAGGCTCTGAGTTCCTCTGGAATCCCTTCTTTCCCCTGAAATCCACTCACTAAGGAGGTGGGGAAACCAACCCAGCAGTGCCTATGCCCGCGGCCTCATTCTAAAGGGCGCTGTGCACGCCCTGCCTCGCCCAGCCAGAGCGCCCCCAGACCGTCAGGAGAACCCCAGGCCCTGGGGAGCTGCCCAGGTGAACTGCTGCCTCCCTGCCTGCTTTCTGCTCTCCCTCCTCTGCTGCCGCTGTCTTACATTCCTTTCAGATTTCAACTAAAAAACAACTTACTTTTCAGCTTGTCCTCTTTCAAAGTCCTCTCTGGCATTAACAATGGCTATGCATCAAGGCTCCACCCTGGGAGATTTTTATCTCCAACTCACCCAAGAAAAGGACAAAGAGTATTAGAACAGAGCTACGTAAATGAACACAATTCCTGTCCAGTTTTCAAGTCCAGTTCCCACAGATATTCTACTTTTATTGTGTTTAGGTAACTACACTTTTAATAATTTAAGAAAGACTGTTTGGCATGTGAGATGCAAACAGACAGGCAGGCCCCACGGCAGTGATGTGAGCTTTGTGACCTTCAGCAAGTTAATCAGCCTCTCTGGTCTCAATTTATCTGAAAGTAAAGACATTAATTTGCACCCCGAGGGTTCTTGTGAGAGTGAAGCACACAAGGAAAGCACTGAAGACACTGCTTGACATACACTTGCTGGCAGCTGTTATTAATAATTGTATGTGGCAGTTCCCACCATTGTAGCTAGGCCGAGGGTAGCTGCACTTCCTTTCCATTTTTCCTCCACTTTACTCACCGGGTTTCCCACATGCTCTTGGCCCTCGTTTTCTCACACCTCTGAATGTATGCGGCTGTGGTTTGTCACAGATGCAATCTTTCAACTGACTCCTTTCTTGACTTTGTGATTCCACCCCCTCTGTTCTTGGTTCATGCTCTTGAAAGAGTCTGATACTCCTATGCTCCTTTTCCAACCCTTCCATGGACAGACCCGAAATGACTAGGCTATCTCGACACTAAAGAACAGCGGTGGGCGTGGAGGTGTCACGGGCCCAGCTTCTGCCTGCTGGGTGGTTTCCACCGCACAGGGCCTGGGAGACACCCAAGCAATGGTCAGCACCTTATGGTGTAGACCCAAGACCGTGAGTCCCTGGCAGCTCTCTTCGGAACTGTCATTTCTGCAAAAACCAGCAGGTCATGCCTCAAAGAATACTGGATTAAGAGTAGGGGAAATGGGAACCCTAAGGACTGTTCTCCCTGTAATTTGTTTAAGGCTTTAGATAACTCATCGCAGCCTCATGAGCCTTATTTACCACATCTGTCAAGAGCAGGGGAAAGGGAGGATGAGGTCTAAGGCCCTTCATACCTCCACGATTAAAGGCAACACAAATGAACAGGAGATGGGCCTAAAACCTGACCTTGGATCAGAAATACTTAGCTCATGGAAACCAACCCATAATTTAAACCATTAATCATTTCAAAAATTACATATGTATTGATATTTTTGGAGACAATTAGAGCATATGTTGAATTAGCATAAAGTTGCGATTAAAAGTACTATGAAAATGAAATACAAACTTCGTAACCATAGGAAGTAACAGTGTCACTAGTCTGGGACAGATGACGAAAGCTGACCCCTTCCCGCTGTCACTCATGTGACACATGAGAAGGAGGAGTGTGCGGACAAGGCGACCGCTCCTCCCGAGGTCAAGCGCCGGCTGGTCTTTAATCACAGTTGTCCTGTGCTCAGGCTTATTTATAAACAAGCTGCACAGTAAGATACGGATCACATGTGGAATGAATCCCAGACATGTCATGGTTCAGGCCAAGTCTTGATTTTATAAGAGCAGAGCTGTGCCCTAAGTGACATGGGGAGAGGGAGATTACATTTTCTTAAATAACCAAGTTAGAGGAAGACGGGAAGGATATTGACATGATAGCCAGTCGTTGGAGGAATACTTAGATTTGCTAACCTTTGGACACGGGACACCAAAGAAGGACTTATCATGACTTATCTTTTTACCAGTTGGGAACGGACTTAAGGTTTCCTGGTTCTGTTTCCCTTGTCTCCATCTCTCGCTGGCTTTTGCCTGTCCCAGGCCCCGGGAACTTATCTAGTAGGTCTAGTCTACCACTTTGCCAGACCGGTTCATGATGTTCACTCTCAGGCGGCCAGACAGAAACCTCAGCCTCTGTCTGGGACAGACAGCAGTGCTGGCCTGAGGCCCCACAGTGACCGGACTGCAGATTGGTCGGGTGCAACTCGGCAAAACCTTCTCAGCCCTCCCCCAGGACGGCGGGCTACGTTTTCCTCCATGAGTCTGTCTTCTCTTGGCTTCCCTCAAGCTTCTGTAATACACAGTTTGACACAAACAAGACTCATGAGTACCAGAACCAGGCAGCACAATTTGTACTTGCAGTTTATCAGGTAATCAGACTTTTGGGGTCTATTTTGTCCCTTCCATATAACACAGAACCGTCCTGATAACATGATCATTCAAGTGAGAGCTAACAAAAACATACGTGTGTATGCTGAAGCCTCCTCTGCCAGGCCCATGCCACAGAGGGGCATATTGCTTTCTAGCATCCCTGCACAGGGCTATGCCAAGCCATGGTCTGGGGACTAGTATTTACCCCGAGACCTTCAGCTCCAGATCCGCAGTGGACAAGGAGAGGAATGGAAAGCAGGAGTGTGGGGAAACTGTGGCAAATTTACACAGTAATTTCACGTAGTTGAATACACTAATTAAAGTTTGCATTTTTAAGACATGATTTTTGTAGTATTCATTTTCTTACAATGGATAAAATATTGGTTTACAATAAATTAAATACAACAACAAACCAAATTCAAGCTAGTTTTCACTACAGATAGTCTGAGGAGCACTGCTCTGGAGTTACTTGGTTTTTTAGCTTCCAGAACCACACTAAGCAAACCATGTTAACACCCAGGCTCTCAGAGGAGAATCAGTGCCCAGCACTGCCGCGTCATCCAGGGTAGGAAGCCCAGGGAGGGTGCCTTAGCTCTCAGGAGCCGGGTGCACGCCCAATCCCCCCTGTTAAGTCGGGAAGGAAGGCCAAGGAACAGGGTACATCTCGGCAGAGCCCCCAGACAACCCAGTTTTATAATAAACATTGTACATACATGGCTCATCACCAAGAAATATAACTTGGAATCTTCTTGTTGATAATCTGTCACATGGCCAGGATTCTAAGACTAGATTTAAGTCTTTTGGATTCTGCACTTGAAAAACGCCAGTGAAGAAAGCCACACCGGTTTAGTAGAGAAGAAAGATTTCCATTACTGGGCTTTTCATCACTCTCTGCTATGCTGGATTTTTGTAGCGTCCTCTCCCAACACAATAATGCTGCAGTACTTATCCCCTGCATGAGACATTCTGTTTCAATCAGACTGTACATCCTACCTCCAGGCCTGCACCCTGCTCTGTGCTAATGATCCGGTCGGGGACCAATTTCTTATATTACTACAAGGCATTTGCCACATCTGCTCTTCAATAGCATTACATGAAAAAGCATCCACATGCTTGAATTCTTTTTTCAATTTATCTAGGCACCTCTCAGTTTTTAAAATGTTTATCTATTTGGGTGAAAAATTCATAAATTTATACTGTCTGAAAGCTTTCCAGACAGAGTGCGTGGTTTTCCAACAGCTATGTCCGGTTTTCAGTGTCGCCTCCCAGGTATTGCCTCTCCCAGCAGCTCTACATCACGCAGGCGTCACTGAGGAATCCGGGAGGCCCTGCGCAGAGTGTGAGCAGGGCAATGTGACTGTGTGACCTGGGTGTCAGCTCCACACTTCGAGGACTGTGTAGACATGTACAATGAGCAAGTGTATTGTTTCCAGAGGATTTTGTCCCTATCATTTACTGACCACTTACCAAGTGTTTGTTGTAGATGGAGACCCTATACCAGAACACCACTGGCTGACTTAGAAGCAACAGAAACTTATTTTCATAATTCTGGAGCCTGTAGTCATGGCACTAGCAGATTTCATGTCTGGTGAGGACCCACTTCCTGATTCACAGATGGTCACTTCCTTTTTTTAATCATTAATTATTTATTCATACAATTCAGATATATAATGGACCCTTGACTTAAAAAAACTTGATTGGGGGCCGGAGGGTTAGCTCAGTGGTTCTGGCGTCTGCCTCGCAAGCGCAAGGTCCCGAGTTCGATCCCCGGTAACCACATATAATGCTGGGCGTGGAGACTCACACCCACCAACAATCAACACCGCATACCACAATGCCGGGCGTGGTGGCTCACACCTGTAATCCTAGCACTCGGGAGGCAGAGACAGGAGGATTGCTGAGTTCACGGCGGCTTGCCTGGGCACCATAGTGAGCTCAGGGCCAGCCTGAACTACATAGTGAGACCCTGTCTCAAAAAAAAAAAAAAAAAACTTGATTGGTTCTTGAGGCTGGTCATAACTTGAGGGTCCACTGTACATGATGACTACATTCATTTTACAGAATTTGTACCTGTACATAATATCTTATTTCAAATTTTCCCATTATCCTTCCCTCCTTTCCATCCCTCTTCCCTCTTATTCATAAGAGTTCTGTTTCCATTTCTTTTCTCATTTTTTTCTTTTCCTTTCTCCCTCACCCCTTCCTTGTTTCTCTTCCTACTTGAACATTTCCTTTCTATTTCACAGTATCTATTATATGTTTTGGTTCTTATTTACACTCTCAATATCTATACTCCAGAGAAACAACATGATATTTACATATGTCTTTGATTTATTTCATTTAAGGGTATGGTCTCTAGGTACATCCATTTAGCTACACATGTCCCAAGTTTATCCTTCTTTATGGCAGAGTTCTCGATTGTACATAAAAACCACATCTTCTTTATCCATTTATCAGTTATGGGCATTTGGATTATTTCTAAGATTTATCTATTACATGCCATAAACATGGGTGTGGGTATTTCACTATGATGTGGGTATGATGCTTTTAATTATTTTGGGAAAATATTGAGAAAGGAGATGTCTGGGTCAAACGGAACAACTAGTCCTAGTTTTTTGTGGAATCTCCACACTGATTTCCACAGTGGGTGCACCAGTCTACATTCCCACCTACAGTGGAGAAGGTTCCTTTCTTCCCACAGCCCCACCAGCACTTGCTGTTGATTTTTTTTTATAGCAGCCATTCTTTCTGGAATTAGGTGGTATCTCAGCATTATTTTAATTTTTCACCTCTCAAATGACCAGTGATGTTGAATATTTTTTCATATGAGTTTTGCTATTTGTATGTCTTCATCTGAAAAGTATATATTCATTCCAGATCCCATTCTGAACTGGGCCTTTAAATTGGGGGGTGTGCTGATTTTTTCAGTTTTTTTATATATTCTAGATATTTGTCTTTTGTCTGAGGAATGGCTGGAAAAATTTTTTCCCACTCTGTAGCCTGTCTCTTCATTCTTTTGGTGGTGTGTTTTGCTGTGCAAAAGCTTTTTAATAAGATGGGATCCTAGTTGTTGATTCTTTGTAATATTTTCCATGTAATTGGTGTTTTGTTCATAAAATCTTTGCCTACACCAATGTCTTCAAGAGTTCCATCAATTCTCTTGTCTAGCAGATTTAGTGTTTCCTTTTAGTGTTTAGATCTGTGATCTACTTTGATTTCAGTTTACTGAATGGTGAGAGACATGGGTCTAGTGTTAGTATTTAGCATGTGGAAAGCCAGTTTTTCCAGCATCATTTAATAAAGAGGCTATCTTCCTTCAGTGAGTATGTTTGGCCCCTTTGTCAAAGATAAGATGACTGAGTGTATTTGTGATTGTTTCTCCATCTTTTAATCTGCTCCACTGATCTTCAGGTTTTTTGTTTTTTGTGGAGTTTTTTTTTTTGCCAGTATCATGCTGCTTTTATTACAGTAGCTCTATAGTAGAGCTACTTCAGGTCAGGGATTGTGATGATCATTGCTTTGCCTTTGCTGCCCAGAAATGTTTTTGCTATTGTAGGTATCTTCTGGTTCCAAATGAATTTTAGGAATGTTTTCTATAATTCTGTGAAGTATGCTATTGGTATTTTGGTTGAGATTGCATTAAATCTATATAACAATTTTGGGAGTATAGCCATTTTCACTACACTGCTTCTTTCTAGCCAGGAGTGAGGGATATCTTTCATTTTCTGATTTCCTCTTCAATCTCCTTTTTCAGAGTGCCGTAGTTGTCAGTGTAAAGATCTTTTATTTCCTTCTTTAGATTGACTCCTAAGTATTTCATTTGTTGGTGCTATTGTGAAAGGTGTGGTTTCCCTAATTTCTCTCACAGTATTCTTGTTATTTGTGTACAGAAATGCTATTGATTTTTTAGTGTTGACTTTATATTTAACTATGACTGAATTTGGCATTAAATCTAGAAGTATTTGGTGGAATTTTTGAGGTATTCTACGTAGAGTATCATGTCACTTGCAAATAATGATAGTTTAATTTCTTCCTTTTCCATCTTTATCCTAATTTCTTTCTCTTGTCTAACTGCTCTAATGTTTCCAGAACTATATTAAATAAGAGTGGTGACAGTGAACATTTTTCTTTTTCTTGATTTTATTTTATATCTATTTAATTATTTTTTCCAGTACTGGGGATCGAACTCAAGACCTTGCACTTGCAAAGCAGGCATAATGCCACTGAGTTAAATCCCCAGTCCTTTTTCTTGATGTTAGAGTGAAAGTTTTCAGGTTTCGACTATTTAATATGATACTGGCTGTTGGTTTATTATAGATGTCTTTTACCAGACTGAGCTAGAAATCATCTATTCCAATTTTCTGTAGGTTTTTTTTTTTATCATGACTGAGAAGTGGACTTTATCAAATTTTTCTCTGTTTTTCTGTTATTGAGATAATAATGTGATTTTTGTTCTTGGCTCTGTTTATATGTATATTACATTTATTGATTTGCATGTGTTGAACCATCTCTGTATCCACTGGATAAATTCTACTTGGTTGGAGACTGTTTTCTTTCACAATTTAAAATACTTCACTCCAACTTCTTATTAACATAAAAATTTATCCTGAGAAGTTTGCTGTGATTTTCATGGGCTTTCCTTTATAGGTGATTTGTTTCTTTTCTCTAATAGATTTTAATATTCTATTCTTGTATCGAACTTCTGGGATCCTGACAATTATATACCTTGGTGTAGATTTACTTTGGTAATGGCTAATTAAGTTCTATATAACTCACTTCTCTGTATGTTCAATTATTTTTCAATTCTTAGGAAGTTTTCTGCTATTATTTCCTTGAACAGGGTTTTTAGGGTTTTTTTTTTTACATTTTTTGTGCTGAATCCAGCTTTTTCATTGACTCTGATCAGTCTTATGCTGTTCTTCTTTGCATCATCTTGCAGCTATTGGACTATTTTTCTTCATGGTATTTTTAAAAGATCTTTCTTTTTTTAAAAATGATCTATTTTCAAAATATCTTTGCTATTTTAAAAAGATCTTTCTTTGCATGATCGCTCACTATAATCCTATTTTCCAACTCTGATACTCTGTCTTCAGTTTCATTCATTCAGCCTGAAAACATTCAATGAAATTTTTAATTTCCTAGATATCTGTTTGAATCTGTTTCATGTATTCCATTTCTTTCCTGTGTTGGGCATTCATTATTTCCATTCATTTTTATCTGTTTACTCTAGATTTGCCAAGCAGCTCCTTCATTATGATTGCCATCTTTTTAATCTGAGAGATTCTTTCTTCTATGATCTTCTCAATAGACTCATTCATCTGTTTATTTACTTCTACTGCTATTGTTTCAGAAAATTCCAGGAATTTCCTCTAACTCATTGTCCTCTGGATTTGTCCTGGGACAGCTAAAGATCTGGGGTTGAATTTTGCTTCTGAGTCTTGTCATTTTTTATTTTTAAAAATTTTAACATGTTTTATGTGTAGATGCTTATAAGTTTCTCATGTTAGATAGCTTTATAACTGCTATTGGGGATTCCTGATAAAATGCCTATCCTCAGATAGGTCCAGTCGGTTCTTGATCTTTGTGTCTCTCCCAACGTATTCCCAATTTATTCGGGATGAGAAGTTCCTATTTATTTGGTTCAGCTTCTAGTCCTTTGGTACTGGACTATGGTGATGATTATGACCCCAGACAATCATAGTGTTGTCATACATAGGTGAACCACTGATTACATGTGTGGAAACGGAAAGTAGTGCAATTAGAAATAACAATACCATCAAGCACAGCCTAGAAACTTAAAAACTATGATAACTGTTAATTTGGTACTTTAAATCTTAGAAACAAGATCTATAGTTATGTAACAACACCCAACTTAAACCAGGAAGTAGAATGCAGTGAGTTTCCTCTTGGTAGAATGCTATACCTATGTTCTGTTTGACACACAAGTCTCTTATTTCAGATTGATTTTGGCATCAGGATATCTCTCCCTTTCTTCCAACTACCTGTGTTTCTAGTTGATTTTCTCTGAGTAGCTTGTGTGGCTCCTTCTCTTTTCAGCATTATTCTGTATGGCCATTTCCTACTGTGTCCTTCCTCAGCAGAAGGCCAGAGGAAATTCTTTTATAATAAAATGAATTCCTTTTTTGTGGATTTCACCTCCCAAAGATTATCTCCAAATACTATCATATTGCTGATTATATTTCAACATAAGAATTCAAAGGGGACACAAATACTGTTTATAACATTTTCCCCAGTCCTCTGACATTCATACAAAATGCATCTATTTTATCCCAATTACCTCCAATTACCTTAACTTATTCAAGTGTCAGCTTTAAAAAATTAAGTTCAGGGGCCGGAAGGTTAGCTCAGTGGTTCCGGCGCCTGCCTCGCAAGCGCAAGGTCCTGCAAGGTTCGATCCCCGATGACCACATATAATGCTGGGCGTGGAGACACGCCCACCAACAATCAACACTGCATACCATAATGCCGGACGTGGTGGCTCACACCTATAATCCCAGCACTCGGGAGGGCAGAGACAGGAGGATTGCTGAGTTCACGGCGGCTTGCCGGGGCACCGTAGTGAGCTCAGGGCCAGCCTGAACTACAAAGCGAGACTCTGTCTCAAAAAAAAAAAAAATAATAAGTTCAGGGCTGGAGATTTAGCTCAGTGGTTCAAGCGCCTGCCTAGCAAGCACAAGGTCCTGAGTTCAATCTCTAGTAACCACATACAACAATATCAGCCATAGTGACTCATGCCCACCAGCAATCAGTACCACATACCACAATGTCGGGTGTGGTGGCTCACGCCTGTCATCCCAGCACTCAGGAGGCAGAGGCAGGACGATTGCTGAGATTGAGGTTTGCCTGGACTACATAGTGAGCTCAGGGCCAGCCTCAAGTACAAAGTGAAACCCTGTCTCAAAAAAAAATTAAGTTCAAAGTCTCATTTAAACGTTGTCTAAAGTAGATATGGGTGGGACTCAAGATATGATTCATTCTGAGCAAACACTCACTCAACCTGTTAACTTGTAAACCCATAGAAATATAATAACTGAGTAGGTATAGGATGGTTATTTCCATTCTGAAGGACAGAAATTGGACAAAGGTAGGAATAATAGTTCCCAAGCAAGTCCAAAGCCCAGCAGGGCAAATGTCATTAGGTCCTAGTGCCAGACACTGGGGATGGTTTGATGATGCAAGTTCTCAGATCAGCATTAGTTTCCACTTCTCATCCATTCAGTGACACACCAATCTCCCCGGGTTTCTTTGGTCTTTACAAGGGTATCTTCTACCCCACATACAAAATCGCTGTATTCTTTCTTTAAAAGAAAAAAAAAGGATGAATTTCTCAAAGAAGTTAGTAGTTTAATTTAGGTTAATTATTCATCCCCTCCATGCCTAGGTAATTAGCATGTTTCTTTTCTTTAAAAGACTAATGGGGGAAGGAGATTGAATTCCATAGATTTTCCCATTTTACTCACTAATTCTCTGAAATCTAAAGGGTCTAGATCATCAATCAGCAATGATATTAACAATTTTAAAAATGAACAAATTCAAACACAAAAAAGCATATTTCTTGATGTGTCAGTACAATTATAATCAATTGTCAATAAGAAAAAACAATTTTTTTGAGACAGGGTCTTGCTTTGTAGTTGAGGCTGGCTCTGAGCTCACTAGGTAACCCAGGCAAGCCTTAAACTCACAACAATCCTCCTGCCTCTGCCTCTGAATGCTGGGATTACGGGTGTGAGCCACCATGCCCACCACTGTGGTGTGTGGTACTGATTGCTGATGGGCATGAGTCACCAAGCCTGGCATTGTTGTATGTGGTTACCAGGGATGGAACTTAGGACCTTGCACTTGCAAGGCAAACACCTGAACAACTGAGCTGAATCTCCCGAACGACTGAGCTAAATCCCTGGACCAATAAGAAGAAAAATTGAGAACAACGAAGTCAACTCAGTATTTGTAAGCCCTCTTGCATAACTCCCTGAACCAAACATAAAGAGTTTGAAGGGAAGAAACTTTTTTCTAATTAACTTTCATATGACAAAGGTAAGGTCAATTCCCTGGAGTTTTTTGTGGTACTGGGGATTGAAATCAGAACCTTGCACTTGAGAGACAGGCACAGTGCCACTGAGCTAAATCTCCAGTCCAAAATTATTCCTCGTCATTAAAGTTTTACACCTTTTCATTCCCCCAGTACCAAGAATTCCTGGAGTTTTCTAAACAGTTTTTTCCTTCATCTAGGAAGCTTGTTTAATGTAAAGTAAATAATCATTTTAAATAGTTCAATGTTCTTCTGTTCCCATAGATAATGGAGGATACAGATGACGTCTAACTATAACATCTTTTTCTTCTCCACTCTGTGACCAATACTCATAGTTGCACCATCTTCCCAGCCTACTGATGAGCTAAAGTAATAGCATACGTGGCAGGGTTCAAAATCCACCTCTGCTATAAAGTGTAGTGCTCTGGCTACTTTGTACAGGATTTTGATTGTGTCAGGATTCTTTCTCCTTAGAAAGTCATCACACAAAAGTCTTGATTACTTCTTAATATTAACATTACAAATGGATGTAATGTTTCAACTTGAGCTTTGGGATTAAAAGGCACTAACTAACCAAAAGACAGCAAGAAACCCCCAAAATTTCTGAGAATGAAACCTTGGGGCAAAAGTGAGTACTTACAATTTCCTGTACTGTTAAGACACTGGGAAAATTTCTCATGTTTAAATCTGGAATGTTCTCAGAAGAAATGAAAATATCCCACATTAAAAAAGGTCAGAATAAACATATAATAAAAATAGCAAGGTGCATGGATTCTGGCTCATAATGTTTGAGCTGGTAAAAATTATAATTACTTATTATGTAATGAATTTAAATTTCTTTGTACTTCAAGTAAGAGACAGAAATAGACTTCTTTCCATTCTTCCTAAGAATAAGCAGATGAAACAGTACTCCATGATTTAATTTGCCATTAAGAAGAGAGAAGCAACTGCCTACAGAGAAGGGCTGCGTTGCTGTACTGGAGAGCAAAAAGGGGCATTTCTTTCTTTAATTATGAAATAATATGTCGATAATAAAAATTTTTAAATGATAAAGTTGTACATAAAATGATGATAACAGCTGCATTAGTTTCATTTCAGAAACTGGAGACCGTTTGTTGAGTTCAAAATGTTTGAAGCCAGACTTCACTTAGGCCTGTGTGAGAGTCCAGTGGGTGACTTTTTAAATCCTAGCAGGCTGGAAAGTCTGCTTTCCGATCATGCTAAAGCCTCCATTTTCTACACATGAGTCCATGAGGAGCCACAGGGTTTATGCTTGCTCAGACCACCAAGACTTCCCTTCGCTGCCCATCGCCTTTCCTCCTCCCAGACCATCCCGTTTCTATAGCCCACAAACACCTGCAACTCCTTGTAGGGGATGCAGAATTGAGGAGTGCTCTCCTGTCTCTACACTTACCTGGCTCCTCAATAAACCCTTTCTCTTCTGCAGAAAACAGGGTTTGCTGTAACTGGCATATGGGTAAAGTGCAAAATGGCCCTGATTTGGTCACATGAGATGGGGTCCTACATTACATATTGTTTTGCAGTTGCTGGCTGCCTTTTTTATCTCTCATCTGCATAGATGGAGGACATTCCATGTCTTTTTTCATCTACCTTATTCACCTTAGTACTTTGATAATATTCTCTTATACATCATATCTGAGTCCCTCCATCAATTTATACTTAGTGTCCCTCCAAATTTTCACTACCATAACGAGGCAACAAACATCCTTATATACATGCATTGCCACACTTGTAAAAGTGGCTGCGGTGGCAAAAGTCCTAGAAGTAGAATTACAGCTCCAGAAATAAAACATGTAAAGTTTTGATAGACTTTTCAACATACATATTCATTCCCATCAGTAAGGCATGCATTCACAGGAGCTACGTATAGAACATTTGATAGCAACTATAAGCAGTTGCTGACATCTTTTATTATCCATGTTGATATGAAATAGTGTTAGTCCAAGTACAATTTCAAGATGCTTCTGTTTTAAGCCCAAGGCAAAGCTTCTCATTCATTGAAAATACGACTGAATAGTCCCTCAAGCATTTGACTTAATTAATAAAGAGAATCTGTGCCTAGTTAAAATTGGAGTAGGGAGCTAATCTTAAAGACCTGCAGTAATGACAAGCACCCTCGAAAGGGCCGCAGCGGCTCTGGCTGGGTGTGGACACTGCGTACAGAGTAACGGGGCGGACTTCCTCTCTTTTAATGGGCAACCCTGCACGGTACCGAAACCCAAAAAACTTAGGTGGGATTATTCCATAGCAATGCAGCATTCCACAGGGCGACTGCCTGCAAAGCAGGGGTGATGTTAGCTGCTATGTTAGCTGTACCAGAAAGCAAAAGATACACTTTTCTTACTTTAATTTTTCTCTTTATAGAAGTTTAAAATAAAAATAATAAAGTAGCAGGCCAGAGGGTTAGCTCAGTGGTTCCGGCGCCTGCCTCGCAAGCGCAAGGACCTGAGTTCGATCCCCGGTAACCACATATAATGCTGGGCATGGAGACATGCCCACCAACAATCAACACTGCATACCACAATGCCGGACGTGGTGGCTCACGCCTGTAATCCCAGCACTCGGGAGGCAGGGACAGGAGGATTGCTGAGTTTGCAGCGGCTTGCCTGGGCACCATAGTGAGCTCAGGGCCAGCCTGAACTACAAAGCGAGACCCTGTCTCCAAAAAGCAAAAATAATAAAAAAAAAAATAAAGTAGCATTTAAGGAGATAACAGCTGCACAGGTTACTTCTCAGGAACTTGGAGGCTGAGCAACAGAGAGCCCTCTATCTGTGCGTGGCTGTTCCAGACACTGTGGCCACACCCTTCTGACCATCTCTCCATGCCCACGGCCCTGGGAGGTAGCCCTTGTGGCCCCAGCCTGCTTTATGCACCTCCCTGAGCCTTGCACACACTGACACACCTTCTGGAGCACCTGCAACTGGTGAGCACTATGTGGTGGTGGAAAGAGAACTAAGGTCAGGGTGACCTTTTGTCCTTGACTCATCCACAATGCCTTACTTCCTTCACCTGTAAAATGGGACACATAATACCTACCAACTTTCCAGGTACAGATCTCCTGAGTGCATAAGCATGGACGCAGTGTATAGCACAAATTAGATTCAAAACCAGGGTTTTATTAGTGAAGGAAGCTCTCTGCAGCCCTTTGAAAACACCTTGGGGAAACAAACAAACAAACTCACTGCCAGTGACCCAGAAGAAACGGTGTGGGATTAGATAGTGGTGGTGTTTGCTTAGAGTTGGGGGTGGTGGGAAACATCTTTCTAAATGTACGATGTGATGGAAGAGACTTCTTCAGAGCAGTTAGGCAAGTCATGCCTTCCTCGGTTCTGTAGATACAATGCTCCATCCTCCCTGGGGGCTGAGATTTAGAAGTTTTACTCAACTCCTTGGGAAGATGAGAGCTTCAGTACCTCGCCTAAGGTGAACACTTTGTCAGGATTGTAATCCAATTTTTCATTACTCTTAAATGTGAGCCTCTCAGCTGAATGTGTTATGTCTTGACTTCACACGTCAAAGCAAGGACAAGATCAGTCAGGAACACCAGGTCCGCATGTTCAGTCTCCCTTCCAGAGAGCCTTCCTGAACGTTAACCTCAAAAGCTAAGTGCAGGGTCACTGCCTGAGAGGGACAGTCATTATGGGCCAGTGTTTGTACACTCACCATAACCTTCCAAATCTATTTGCATTCCCAGCCCAAAACTCTGTTTCGGGTTAATGAGGCCCACAAGTTCCCTAGCCAAATGTTTATTGGCTTCTAGCTTAACATAAGCTCGTATCTAATCAGTGGAGACGTTGAAACAAGTTCCATGCTGGCAAATTCCCAAAGCAAAAGGAGGTAAATGAGAACAACATGAATGAAACAAACAAGAGAACCACCAAGGGGGAACAGTTTAATCAACACTTACAGAAACATGGCTGTCTCCTGCTGAGCTGGAAATAAATCTGTTCTGTGAATGTCGCGATGTCTCTAACCATACCCTCTCCCTCTAGTACATCTTTCTGCCTTTTATACCACTCCAACTGGAAGTCATTTTTAAAAAGAGAAATTGAGCTGTCTCATATCCAGGTTTTAAAATACATTTTAAAAAAATAAAGAACAGTAGCAGGTACTGCAGGCGCCTTACCGTCACCCCCGGATGCTGACTGAGAGCCTCATGACTGGGGTTTGAGGATATTGTCACACTGGGGGGAGGGGAGGGCCCAACAGCCTGTTCCAGGTGAGAGGAAGTGACGGAGCCTAAGTTCCCTCTAGAAGCTGTTTTCTCAGTGACCCGCTTGGTGGACAAACACTGACTGAGTTGAGAATGTATGTAAATGCTATTTAGCACCCTAATTCGGCGGTTGAGTAACTCAGAGGAATGTTTTACACTCGCTTCTCCAGTCCTCAAGTTCCAGCTGCCTGAAGTGGTCTCAGGTTTGATAAAGCAATCTTATCCTTAGCCTTCCTCCTTAGCTCGCTTCCCAGTCCTCACAGGCCGTTTCCTGGAATTCTCTACCCAAAAACACTGTTTGCCTTAGCTTTTTCGGTCAGTTTCCTTTAGCAGGAATGCGAACCAAGAGAAGAATGACTCACATTCTGGATGAAAAGGAAAATAACCGTTAAGAAAATAAATGTCTGACCCTTCTTTTTATTCCCCTTGTTGACTTTGGACCTCTTTCCCTTCAGAGCTTTTCCTCCATTGAATGGTTTTCGGAGGCCCTGAGGTCTGGCCATTCCCCCTGAGAGACGGCAGCGCTCACCTGCCCTCTGCAGACGCGGACACACACAACATGCTAGAGCTGGGCAGGAATGAAGCAGACAGCTGCACGGGGAAGCAGCTCCGGGACACTTGCACAGAGACTCACTCCAGGTAGAGGAAGCGTCTTTGGTCCCTGAGATGAGCTCCCTCGCGCTCGTACAGTCTTACTCTCACGTAGCTCTTGCGTGAGCACCATTTTAACCTTGTCTGTTCCTCAGCACCCGGAGCCCTTCCCAGTTGTCCTTTTCAAGTGACCCTTCTCCCCATCTTCTGAGAGCTGAGATACTGACTGGGGAAACTCCCAAAGGAAATGACCACTGGGCTCTTTCTGAAATGCCAGATTCTAGAACACTCCTTTTTCCCACAAATAAGATTTTTTCACCTCTGAGTTGAACCATTTCCCCAGTGTGTGTCTGTCACCGCTACCAAGTCCCTTTTTCTATATCAGAAACAATTCCCTCTGTTCTTCTCCTTTCAAACGAATTCCTGCTAAAAAGTATTGCCATGCCGGGGGAGAGTTTGCCGTAAAATCAACAGCCCTCTGCCCAGCCTGTGTGATGGCCTTGAGGTGGGAGGGCAGAGCGCTCATCCCCTGTTCCTCAGTCTGGCATCTTCCCCGCAGCAGTGCCAGCTGCCCTCAGCAGGCACGATTCACACAGGCCCCTCTCCCAAATGCTCGCAGACAGTGCCCTGTTCTTGAGACGATGAATCATGAGTGAAAAGTGTTAGACATTATAGCACTTAGGTTCTCTCCGGATTACACAGAACACAAAGAACTCTTGGGAGAAGTGATACAGCACATTACTCAAGCCTGTCATTCTGTGTAAAGCATTCAAGAGCCTGAACTGTTTACCTAAGCAGTTATAGTGCCTTCCAGTTATTATAGGGAGTGTTGCTTACATCAATATTTAAATATTCTATTTTCCCCAAATGAACCACAACAGCCCCATTTAAAGTTATTTTATAATGATGAACAGATACTTGGACAATTTAAAACTGTATTCCACTTGCTATACAAACAACTCCAGTAATGCCTTAGTTTAGCATGTAAATACATATTTAAACTGTTTAAAAACACATTGACTACATAATTTATATTTGTAACTGCTCAAAATAAAGGACTTTAAATTTAGTGTGCCAAATAATTGGAATTTGGATGCATTCTGAAAGGATGCATTATTCATATGGAAGAGAAAGAAAATCAATAAATGAAAATTCAAATAAAAATACAACCCATTATGGTCCTGCACTCAGACAATGATCATCTCATGCATTAATTACTCAAGGAAAAGACATAGGAAATGGCTTTTTGGACCTGTGCTAGGTCTAAACCATAAACTCCTGCTTAGGCTGTTTGGAAATGAACAAGATTGTATATTTCTACCATTCTATTCAGTGTCACAAAGTTTGGACTCAAATTCTTTAAAAATTGAACAAAATACAGTTGGGAGATAAAATGTGAAGATCACTATAATCTATTATTACTATATCACTTCTTTCATTGCTACAGGAATATGGAGTACATTCCTGGGGTCCTGGGAAAATCATGTTTTTGTACACAAAGAATACTGCACAAGCATGTTTGTGCTGGGAAGGAGACAGGGCAACAAGGGTATGGCTTCCACACACCTGCTGAAGCTTCATTAACTTCCACAGTCATCAGAAGTCAGACTTTGGGATCAGATATCCTGATCCCCTCCTGTCAGGCAGCTGACTGGCAAAACCTAAGGCCATCTTTTCTAAGCATCAACAAGCACCTGCACCTCCTTCTGAAAAATAGTGTGTCAGCTCCCCAGAGCCTAGTTCTTGTCATCTGCTATGAGAAATAGCCTTCATGGAACGTTGCCTAAAAACAGTCTATATTTTTGGTTGGTTCAAAACAGGTGATCTGTACACCACAATGAGATGAACCTGCAGAAAAGATATTGTAGAATTGGTTTGGTCATACATTTCATGACAATAACATTCACTGAAGGTTGGAAAGGTTGGAGTTTTAGCTCTAGGGAACTAATATTTTATTTATCATAGGGATGTCTTGAAGATGTTTTTAATTTGTTACACAGTTTTCCTTTTTTTGAAGTCCCTTTAATACCTTGGTTTTCACTAGATAACATTCAGAGTACTACAGTTATAACAGTAAACAAAAGCAGAGATTCAGGCTCCTATGGTAGCCAGTCTTGTATACCAACACTACTTCTGGATTTGTTTCTCCATTTCACCCAATTTTCTCATCTATTTCTTTATTCTGCTGTAGTAAAACATTTCTTTCTACAATAAATCCAATATCTACTCAAAGGAAAAAGTAATTTGTACATTTATCCAAAAATTACTAAATAAGTAAAAAAACAATAATATACACATAGGTATGTTCCTAAATTGTGAATGGCTATTTTGTTTTGCCTCCATTTGTGTTCTTCCTCATGCTTCTAGCTCATTCATTAATTTAATGGAGGCTATTGACCACCTACAATACCCTGGCCTCTATTCAAAGTGGGCAGATGTATAATTAAGACAACAGACTAAGTCCTTGGAAGCCTGTTTCTGAAGAGAGATTGTATCACTCAGCTCCAGCTGCTAAAACAAAATACTGGAGACTGAATGTCTTTAAAATCTGGGAATAGGCTGCCAACTGTGTCACATTCTAGAAAGCATTCTTGCCTAAGTTTGTAGACAGCAACCTTCTTGCTGTACCTCACAGGGCCCAGAGAGCAGGAGAGAAAGGGAGAAGAAGGTTAGCCTCTTCTTTTAAGGCCACAGTCTTTGTACATGGGCTCTACCCTTGTAACATTATTTAACCTTGATTATACCCAAAAGATTCTTCCTCAAGTAGTCACATTGAGGATTAAAATTAAAATATGAATTTTAGGGGGGCATTATTTAGTCCATACTAGAAGCCTCATGAAGACTTGTCCAATATTCAAAGAACTCTTGGCAGGAGATGTTGTAGGTTTGCTTTTCTATGACGGTTTGGAGGTTGAAAGTCCCTCATCATTTAGTACTGATATTTGACCTAAATGTCAGATTGCAAGTAAAGAAAATTTATCTTAATTTTCCTTCAAAACATATTCAATTTATCTTTCACAAATCACATTTCTTTCAAATGGTGATGGAACACAGTTGATAGGCCATGGTTCAGTCTTCACTAGGTACATGATGTATTACTCCATAACAAATGAAGCTGTAGTTGTGTTGGCATTCATTTATCCAATAACCACTGTCCACCAGACTCCCAACACTGCCCAAATACGACACTGTCCCAACCCTACCCATTGAATGAGACATATGGACAACAGGTGCTTCAAAGTACTACTGTCAGTGATAAGAGGAGGGGAAAGGGCAGAATCTCATGTAAATATATGGGAAGCACACTGACTCGAGCATCAGCAATGGCCTTTCCAATACCACAGTCACGTGTAAATTGAAATCCCAACATTATACAATGATGATTTAGGTCAAGTACAAATGTGAGCAGGAAGAGAGGGTGTCTTATGCTTCAAAACCAGGAAAGGATGTGTGGAAAGAAGGCTTGGAGGACACGGCACTTTAGACAACCTGAATGTAGCATAGTGTGTCTGCAGAACGGGGAGGGAGGAGACCCAGGACTGAGCTCTCCTGTGCAGCAGTGTTCAATGAGCATCAGCAGTGGAGAAGGACAGTCTGCACCATCAGCCAGGGAGTGGGAACAGGCTGAGGAGGGCTCACTGGCCTGGGAGTCAAGGCAGAAGGAAAAGGTTCCCAGGGAGTAAGAAAAAGAAAGAGGAAGTGCCTGATTAATTTGGGGTGAATGAAGAGCTGAGATCACACACCTGCTCCCCTTTATATAGCTGGCCATAGTGGGAGGGAATTTGAGTAGACAGCAGGCTTTCCCCAGGAGATGTCTTCTGGGTGTTCAACTGCAGCAGACACAAAGCACACATGCATGTGAACACAGATAAACATACATGTAAGTATGTGCAGAAAAGACCACAAAATATCACCCATGATCATTGCATGATGGAATATATGTGACTGGTGGGATAATAAGTACTTGGGGAACAGAGATTTAGCTCAGTGGTTCCAATGCCTGCTTAGCAAGAGTAAGGTCCCTGGTTCCATCCCAGTAACCACATACAACAATACGGGGTGTGGTGGCCACGCCCACCAGCAATCAGTACTACATACCACAAATGTGGGGCGTGGTGGCTCACGCCTGTCATCCCAGCACTCGGGAGGCAGAGGCAGGAGGACTGCTGAGTTCCAGGCTTGCCTGGCTACATAGTGAGCTCAGGGCCAGCCTGAACTACAAAGCGAGACCCTGTCAGAAAAAAAAAAAAAAAGGGGACTTTGGGTTTTTTACCCTTTTCAATATTGTATATAGTTTCTATATTGGAAGTTATTATTTTATAATCATGAAAATAAATAATTTTAAAATTGACTTCTAGATGGATTGTGATGTAGCTGTCAAAAGTTCAAAGCTCCAAAGCTTTATTTGTAAAGTAAAACCTGTGTGCAGCTGCATTTCATTTCATTATCCAAATGCTTCTTCTTTCTCCCTCCCCCTAAACTGTAGATGTCTCACATGCTTAGACACCAGGGAAGGCTTTGTGTGAATAAAACAAATGTTTCATGACACTGAAGGATGTCTTCTGACTTGGATAATTATTATATTGAAAATTCGTCTTAAGATTCTGACAAACTGCTACATATTGAAAAACTAGCTTCCATTGCCTTTTCCCCTTTAATGGAGAGCCACAGACTTAAAAAAAGAAAATTCTTACAGTAACATTTGTATTACTGATCAAAACTGGCAAAAGAGCAGAAAAATCAAAATGACCAGTTTGCCTCAGGGTTGCTGTTTTTTTCAACCATTTTTTTCAACATTTAGACAAAGTGTGTAACTGGAAGAAAGACGCGCTATCAAATTTAATGGAATTTAAGATCCTTTCAGAAACAAACTGGTACGTAACACTCTCAAGCTAGGTAACACAACCGTTCGGGTTCTTACGGACTTCAGCAGCCAGAAGACCTGAAGCTGTGATCTCCCTCCCTGCCCCCAACACCAGCTAACTCACAGAGAGTTGACAACTGGGTGCGTCTGCCTGGAAAGCAGAAAGTCAAAGAAATCCAGTGTCTTACCTAAACCCAAGAGGTTAAAGACGAAAGTGGATTTCTTTCTGTCTTCCTTCTACGGCCTATGTATCACCCACAGCTAACTACATAGCTTTCCAAGCCAATCATTAGATCTCAGAAGCCTCCAGATAAAAATACCTTCATTTGAGTTTTCACTCACTGGCAATCTCCTCAGTGATGTCAGTACAGTATATGCTCCAGACAGAGGGCCCAGGATTTCAGTCATACAGTGTGTAGGAGGCATGCTGCCGGGAATCAGCCCTCAAATTGTGGTTTAAGTCAGAAACCTCTAGCTCTGAGGCCAGCCGAGGTCTAGGGAACATGCCACAAGCCAGCCTTGAGGACTCCTGGACTTCCAGAGAAGCTCAGAAAGCAGTGGTAAAATCAAGAAGACATAATGCATGCTCTTGGACTTGAATATACAAAAGAATCACTTTGAAAACTTACTAGTTTTATGGTCACCATCCCGAGTTAGGTTCCATTTAACATGGCATGGACACCAGGAATTTGCTTTGTAAAACACCATCCCCAGGTTATTCTGATACAAGTGGAGAAATGTTTGCTTGAAATTGTCATCCTATACCATGCTGGTACTGTTTTGATCAGTGTGGTGCATGTGGTGTGAGGCAAGGATCATGTACTCACAAGCTACACAGCCTCCTCTAACTGCAAATCTAGGAGCACCTTTATTAGTTCTACGAAAGCAATGGAGAATATATAGTGCATTAAGAAGTATATGAACTTAAAAAAAAAGAAGTATATGAACTTATTAAAAGCTAGTTTTGACTGTACAGATTAGATACGTTTTCCCCATTCTCTATCTCCAATGGAAAAGTTAAGAAGCTGTGATAGTAAGTGGTAGTATGTATAGCATGATTAGTTTCCTCATCAAAAAAAAAAAAACATAGGGCCAGAGGGTTAGCTCAGTGGTTCTGGCACCTGCCTTGCAAGTGCAAGGTCCTGAGTTCAATCCCCGGTAACCACATACAATGCTGGGCGTGGAGACTCATGCCCACCAAGCAATCAATACCACATACCACAGTGCTGGGCGTGGTGGCTCACGCCTGTAATCCCAGCACTCGGGAAGCAGAGGCAGGAGGATTGCTGAGTTCGAGGCTTGCCTGGGCTACACAGTGAGCTCAGAGCCAGCCTGAACTACAAAGCGAGACCCTGTCTCAAAAAAATAAATAAATAAATAAAATAAACATAGCATCTGTCCCCTGGAATTGTGGGAAGGCATAAGAAAGATAACAGCTTAAGCCCTAATCCTGTCTCACATACAAAAGATTATGCTTCATAAATCTTAATTTTTCCTACAGTAAAAAGAACAATTGATATTATACCTAGATTTAGAAGAAGTTATCTCTTTCTCTTCAATATGCAACTCTGAAATCTAGAGCTTTTTTCTTAATGATTAAGAGAAAATGATTATAAGCAACATTAACTTATATAGTATTCATAATAATTAGAAAATATAATACCTAACTTTACCTAATCATAATTCTGAAAGTAAAAAACAAAGGAAGACACAGTGTATGTGCAGAAGTTCAGCAGGAAGACATTTTCCCCATCTCTGAACCTTTCTGTCACTTGCCATTTTATCTTCCGATCCTTTAATGTTTGTGTCTATTCTTTGGATGCAGACACCACAAACTGTCTACTTTTGTGTTCATTGATTTTTAGTTCAGCTAAGAGTAGCAATACATGCATGTATTAAATAAAATTAAAGCTACAAAAAGGAAGGATATTAAGAAACTCTCCCTCCAGTGGGCAAAGTTCCTCCTTTCTCTCCATAGAGTCAATCACTATTCAAATTCCTTATGTGCCTTTCCATAGATAACCTACACAAATAAATCACACTTATAAAAACAATAGAGTGTATAACTTAATTTTCATAGTTTTTATATTTTATAATGTACTATGTATTTTGGAATCCATGCATATATTATTTTATACCTTGTATATTGAATGTTTGTTTATATTTTAGGTAACATCCCTTCTTAATGGATAAGCTTGCCATGTCCTTTCTCAGCAGCTGTTAGATACGTACTGTAGTTAGTTGATGTGACCTTCTGAGAAATACACAGGTCATTTTTCATTTGAGTGGTTTTGCCACAGTGAATGTTACAAGACTACAGTGTTAACATAAACACCTTTATACATAGACCTCAATGCATATTCCAGAGGTATCTCTGTAAGATAAACTCCTAGAAGTAGAAATTGATAAAAATTGGCAAACTGCTCTCCACTAAAGTTATTTCCTCTCTTGTCAGCAATGTCAGTAACCAAAATTTTACCAACATTCGGTACGTTATAAAAATTTAACAAAAGTGAAGTATTTGTATTTCATATGAACTGCAGAAAGTTTCCACTGATAGAATAAGGACTTTTATAGTTCTAGGACAATGAGTATTTAGACTTATAGACACAAAAATCAAATCAAAATAAATTCGAACTTGCACATGAAAAGCCAAACTACAGAAATTCTGGAAGAAATTATGAGAAAGTATCTTTCTGATGTCAAAATGAGAAATGACTTCTTTAACAGGATCTTAAATAAACTAGTCTAAAATAAATGTTAAGTGAAAAATATCTGATTATTAAAGAGTGCTATGAAGTACTGAAAGATGCCAAAGCCTGGAAGAAGATAATCAAACACTTACAAGGCAAAGGCTTAGTATCCAAGCTATATAAAGAACTTCTGCAACTAAACAAAAAAAATGAATAAAAACATGAACAACTATTTCACAATAGAAGCAATTCGGACATTGAAAACCCATGTGAAAAGAACTCAATTTAATTACTATTTAAGAAAATGCAGATTAAGATCTCAGTGACATACCATCTTATTCTCAGACAATTCCATGTGTTGAAAACACACAGGCTCTTTCACAATTGGTAAGAGTGTATGCAACTACTTTGGAAAGCCACTTGAGATGATTATTCACTATTCACACAACCACCATAGGTGCATATTTTATGATTCTTTTTTATACCCTGGAGAAAATCTGTGCGAAAAATGTTCATAGCAAAAATTGGAAGCCACTCACATGTTAATTAACTAGACAATGAATAACTATGTTCTGCTTTTACACAATGGAATACTGCATAGAAATTAAAACCAACCAAACTGTGGGTTTGAAAGCTAGCCCATGTAGTTTTAAACATTGGCTTTGCCACTCACAGTGTAATGTTAGCCAAGTTGTTTAGTTTTTTTAAATTGAATTCTTTATTGGTACATTTTATACACACATCATGATTATACTCAACACTGAAAATCTGTACCAGTACAACTTAATTCTTATTTTTTCCCATTCCTCTATCTACCCTACAACACCCGAGCCCATATACATATGCTTTGTTCCCTTTTTTAATAAGGGGAAAGAAAAAATGTGATGTTAAAAAAGTTGCTTAGTTTTTTATCTCCATTTTCTTAATTATTGTTCCCCGTGATAAAGATGAACTGAGTGGATTCAGGAAAGCTCTTGGGACAGTCTCTGGCACACCATGAGTGTGGCATATAGCTATGAATGAGGGAAGGCAAGGTTTGGGTTGGATCTAAAAACAGGAATGGAATTTGTACCAGATACTGACTGTATCAGGGAACACTCACACTAAGAATAAGTGAGATAGAGAAGGCAGGAAGATCCAAAGTTCCATTCTTAGAAGAATGGAAGAGCATCGTGAGCCAAGACCAGGGCCCCCACTCCGCAGAAGAGCACATGGGTGATAGGAGAGGAGACAGGGCCTAATGGTGAAGCAATGGTGACAGGAGGCAGTGCCCTTGGGAATACAGCAGGTTACAGACACAGTGGCCTTTTCAGGCCATGCCTTTGTGTGGAGGGAAATCTCAGTAGGATCACCTAGAAGTTTTCCTTTGCTTTATGGAATTGCATCTTGAGCTTTGTTGGGTGGGGTCATTTTGGTTTTGTTTTTTCTGCCTTTCTAGTACTGGCCACAACTTTAGTTATTAATTTCAGGGTCCTCCTTTTCTTGTTCTTTGGAATTTCAAAATAATGAAATGTAACATGATCTTTAATATGACCTAAAAATTCTAGGCCCCCTTTCCTCATAAAGGAGACCCAAAACACCAAAATTATAATGATAAATGGATATATGAATCAGGATCTTATTTCTGAATCCATGTTCTAGGAACACTTTGTTCACTGACTATTGTCTCAGAATCTTATACATTTGTATGGAATTTCACAGTTTAGCTTTTTCAAATTCATTACTGCATTTAAATTACTGTTCTCTAACAACAGTGTAAAAGAGGTCTTCTTAAGTCCCTTTTATAGGTAGAGACAGGGGCATGATGTGGAAAAAGAATGTGTCCACTATGAAGAGCTTTCTTTCCCCTGGTCAGTTCTGAATTTATATTGTGATTATATTACCTATTAGCTGAGTAAATATTCCTAGAGTTAGATAAGGGATGAGGATCAGCCTTCACAGAACCCTGTAAACTTTCCATGAGGCATGGCCCATGAAAGTGAGCCCTGAATGGCACCAATAAGCACTATTACTGTTCGGGGGTAAAACTGCTGGACACTTCCCAGGTCAAGGCAGTCCACAGTCCAGGGAAAGCTGGGGCGAGGAGTCAGGACCTCATTTGTTAGGGCTTTGAGAGATCTGATCAGGCTCCTCTCCTTAGGGCTTATTCCTTCCTATACTGTCATGATTTTAAGATAAAGCATCACCCTACATTATGCCAATAGCTAAAGGTTACATATTCTGTTTTAGTTTTGGAGTCACTGGGAATAAGCACTGATGGGTGAAGCAGGAGCATTTTTGTTTCCTAATTGTGATCTCACAAAAGGAAATGACGTTTTTCTTTGTAACTCCATCATAGCCTTAAAAAAGGGAAAGTCCCTGAATACTCCATATTGCTGAATTCTCCCATGATGGCATGATCTTAATGCTTAAGTCATGAATTTCAGTTATAGTACATAATGAGATAAATACCCTGACAAGGATGTTATAACTCCTTTATGTCTTAACTCAAAGTAGATATCGGTATATATTTAAGTGAATACTGAATCTTGAATGAAAATCTGGCTGAACAGACCCTTCCCAGAACCAGCATGTGTTTTACCATGTCCCCCACAAATCTAGAAAGACTTTCTAGTATATATGCTGCTGAAGCAAGCGAATATGAAAGACTTTCTTTAATCTCCACTGGGGGCTATTTTCTTTCCTTCTTATTTTTCCCCTTTCAGGTAAAAGTTGTTTTACATGATGAGGAAGGTCTTCCAAGGAAAAAGATTATTATTTATTTCTCATTAATTAAAGAAGCAAAATCAGAGAGGACTAGTTTTTCCTTTGAAGTGGATCAGTTCTTTCAAGTTAGATCAGATTTCACATCAATTAAAGGCACCATCCCTGGACATACCTGGGCAATACAAGTTTTCTTCAAAACATTCAAAGGTTTGCCTGATGCTTGGGAGTTTTAACGTAGGGGGAAGAGTTTTCTGGTTTATTTTTCCTTCTAAGAGTTCCTAGTGGGATTTTGGAGTATGATTTTCATTTTCAGTCCTCCACTGAAAATGGTATTTTCCTATGCTTAAAATTCAGCAATAACCCAAAACAATAACAACAAAAATCTCTTCCCTCATCTAAGGAATTGGCATCCAGATAACAAATGGCATCCTTACATCTGGCTCAACATTCTCAAAGTTTGCATCAGGAAACTCTGGATTCCCTGAACACTTTCAGGCTTCTTGTCAGTTTTTATTTCTGGCTCCTTAATACCACGCATGTCAAAGATATCAACACTGCCTTTTTATTTTCCTCCAGAAGTATGAATCCACTAGGCTGTCCTTTCATTGCTGCTGTGTGGGAAGGGCCCTGTTAGCCCAGGCTGGCTTCCCAGGGCTTTTGGGCAGGTGAGGGTGGGAGCGGTCCGAGATACCAGGCTCCTCTCACACTCAAGATGTTACTCAGATGGAATGCTAGCCAGCCGACAAGGGAGAGACGCTCTTGGAATGTCAGGCCATGGTTCTGACTCTTCTGATGAGTTGTGACACCTTTGCCTCTGGAGGAGCAACTCAGCAGACTCATCCTTCCACCAGTAATTTTATGTTAGCAAAGCTATGTGGGCCCCACGGTCACCTGGGCACAGGCCCTTATGTCAGAAGGAAGGACTAGCTCCTTGTTATTCCTGGGGGTTGCACTTCTGAGGTCCTTCAGACAGGACATGCTCAGGGGTACGGTTTCCATCTGACCCCAGAAGCGGCCCACTGCAGACTGTCCTCTTGCACAGTGTCATTATTCATAGACACTCACTGAGCCACAACAGCAGGACGATGCTTTATGTTTTCCTTCCAAACTGTGGCTGTGGGCCTCCTTTTTTTTTTTTTTTTTTTTTTGAGACAGGGTCTTGCTTTGTAGTTCAGGCTGGTCCTGAGCTCACTATGTAGCCCAGGCAAGCCTCAAACTCAGCAATCCTCCTGCCTCTGCCTCCTGAGTGCTGGGATGACAGGCGTAAGTCACCACGCCCAACATTGTATGTGGTAACTGGGATCGAACTCGGGACCTTGCACTTGCGAAGCAGGCGCCAGAACCACTGAGCTAAATCTCTGGCCCGGGCCTCCATTTTTAAATGCCATTTATTATAGAGCATTCTTACATCTTCAATGAAAAAACATTTGAAAAGTTCAGAATGCATCTTTTATGTTGTTTGTGATACAGACAAAATTATCTGCGTCCTGGTCTTCTCCATGCAAACCTGACATTCAGCTCCTGGGAGAGGCTGTGGTCCCAGGGCAGTCACTGTCATACGGGAATTTGACTACAGCTTGAGGGAAACCAACCTTAGGTGAAGGGAGGAGGGTTCCTGGTTCTGAGATTCCAAGGGAGGCTTATGCTGAGATCGAGGTGAAGGAAAAGTCAAACTAACCTTGTATAGCTCGAATATGTCTGTCGGTCTTTATGATCAGCAGAATTGCTCAGCACTTTGCCAACATCAAAGCAGCAAGAATTTGAAGACGAGAGAAATAAGCTTTGTGTGTCTGAGAGAAAGAGAACTGGAAATCCACTTTAACTGCCAGACTCCTTAGACTTGGTCAATGCATAAGTTTCTGAATTCTTCACTAAAGACCACTTGTCTTTTGAAGGCAAAGCCTACCATTGCAAGCACTGGCTGGAAGAGATGAATCTGTACATTCTTTCAGGTTTCCAGGTGCAGTGTAATTAAGAATGAGAAGGTCTGGTTGAACCACGATGACCCTAATTATCTTTATTAAAAACACAGATGGGGGCAGTAGAAACCAGGGTAGAAGAAAAGCCTGTTCCTATTGCAGAACTATGTTTTAAAAAAAAAAAAAAGCACTTGGGAAATTCCATTTTTGGTATATTCACCTGTATTTAAATTTCTCACAGGCTGAAAATCTTAATTTCCTCCTGATCCAGGAGTTATTAGGGTGTTGTGGTTAAGGTTCTAGGATCAACTACCTGAGCTCATATCCCACACCCTCCACTCACTAGATGTGGAATATTAGGACAGTTACTTAAGCTATCGAAGCCTCAGTCTCATCAGCTATAAAGTGAGAACAGTAAAAGTTACTCAGAGTTGTCGTGATTCAATGTGGTAGACCCTGCGGGCCTTTCAAGCTGTCAGGGCCCACTATTATTGCTTTATCTAATTTGGATGTTTGCTGTGACCAGCAGAAGTGAGCTTACATTAAAAACTGAACTTCATCTTGGGGCTGGAGGGTTAGCTCAGTGGTTCTGGCGCCTGCCTCGCAAGCACAAGGTCCTGAGTTCAATCCCCGGTAACCACATACAATGCTGGGCATGAAGACTCATGCCCACCAACAATCAATACCACATACCACAGTGCTGGGCGTGGTGGCTCATGCCTGTAATCCCAGCACTCAGAAGGCAGAGACAGGAGGATTGCTGAGCTCGAAGCTTGCCTAAGCTACATAGTGAGCTCAGAGCCAGCCTGAACTACAAAGCGAGACCCTAACTCAAAAAAAAAAAAAACTGAACTTCATCTTGAGCCCCAGGGGGGCTCTCGTCCCTGTCCTTTCCATCAACTTAGGGACAGTGACACTGAGAATCCTCAGTAAGTGTAGCCTACCTTGCATTTCATAGTCCAACCAAACCATTGTCATATTCTCTAATAAGGGAGATACCAAAACAATCCCTATGACATTTACTGATTCCCCAGCAAAAAGAATCTCCCCTTAGAAAGACATAAGACTTGCCCTTCTAGAGAGACCCCAAACACAAGGATCGCTCACCAACATAGTTAATAACCACTGGCAGGGAGGTTATTAGGCACCTTGGGGAATGAAAAAAAAATTTTTTTTGAGACAGGGTCTCGCTTTGTAGATCAGGCTGGCTCTGAGCTCACTATGGAGCCCAGGCAAGCCTCGAACTCAGCAATCCTCCTGTCTCTGCCTCCCAAGTGTTGGTATTACAGGCGTGAGCCACCACACCCGGCAATATGGTATGTGGTATTGATTGCTGGTGGGCGTGAGTCTCCATGCCCAGCATTGTATGTGGTTACCAGGGATCGAACTCAGGACCTTGTGCTTGCGAGGCAGGCACCGGAACCACTGAGTTAACCCTCCAGCCCATGAAATATTAATAACTGCACAAGCTTTGTTGTTGATGAACATAAAATGGTCTACACTTCTATTTATTGTATGAGACATAATAATGAGCCCTATGTACCTCTTTCTCTAAAAACTGAGGTGCTTACCACATCAACAAAGTTTAGTTCATCACATTCTTGTAAGAAAAACTGTAAGATGTTTCATATGCTCAGAAGTGCTATTTAATAATTTGTATCACTTACAAAGTACCTGTAAAATCAAGAAAATCTGCATTTGAAGTTGACTGACTCTAAACTGCACAGTTTGGATGGAATGTCAGGTTTTATAGAAAATATACTTTGAGAAAATCATCTTAAACCATAGTCCTAATAACCAATGTTCCTTTGTCCAGGAACATTGATATTGTATTAGTATCATCCAGTTTAATTTTGGGGAAACTCCATGTGAGAGAAAATGAGATAGGTGCCAAAGAACACAACATGTAAGGAAAGGTCTTTACAAACAGAGCCTTAGTGTTCAAACCATTTAGCCATGTCACCATCTGGAATGCCATGTCCCAGGGAGTTACTCACTCTGTGCCCATTGTGGAGTTAATCACTGAGATTCTCTGGGAAGGGAAGAAAAGAACTGAAGCCAAATACAATGTGTCTTGAGACCATTTTCAAATGCTATCTCATAGAGCATAAGGCCCCTTACACATACATGTCTCTTTAAGAATCCAATCAACTGGGCGTGGTGGCTCACGCCTGTAATCCCAGCAATCGGGAGGCAGAGACAGGAGGATTGCTGAGTTCAAGGCTTGCCTGGACTACATAGTGAGCTCAGAGCCAGCCTGAACTACAAAGCGAGACCCTGTCTCAAAAAAAAAAGAATCCAATCAAAGGGATGTTGTAAGGATTCATCTTCCAGTCGTAGCTAAGCTTTAATCCTCTGGCCACAGTGCTGATTACCTGACCCAGGGCAGAATAGGGAGATTGCATCTATGAGCTATTCCTAATAGAAGAACAAGAATCTCCTTGTTTTGATTGGTTCAACAAAGGACAAAGCTTGGAACTGTGATGCCATTTTTCTTCTACCTACTGTCAGGCAGCCTCAGGATGAAGTCACACACACAGAGACAGAAGCAGAACTCAATGATTACAAAGATGCTAAAATGTTGAAAGGTTAGAGGACCTAGATCTATCTAACCTTGCCTCAGGCTGGGAATATTATCACAGATCCCTCCTTTTGTCTTAAGCACACCTGAAAGGAGTTTATGTGGCTTGTATATAAGCATCCTAGACAAAAAGTAAAAGGTGACAATCATTTTAAAGATGACCAAATTATCCTTAGAGAGCAAAATTATTTTCCCCTGAAAGTAGCAGTGGTAAAATTTAAATCCAGATTATCTATTTCCAGAAGTGTTGCTGTTTCTATACTGTACCTCCTTGGAGGCTCAGAACAAACCATGGAACTCTTTCTAGATGTCTTAATTGCCCAAGAATTGTAATATGACTGTGTAACACGACAAGATATTTGCCAAGGATTTCTCATTTGATTTAAGCTAATATGAATTTGATTGGAAGCAGACAATAGCTTTGGTAGGGGATGAGTTTTGCCTGCACCAAGAGACTCTAGTTGTCCCACTGGACAGCTTGGGGAAGCAGGGAGCACAGGGATCAGCAGAGTACTAAGTCCAAGATGAAGAGCAAGCGGGTACAGCTACTTTTGGAACAAGAGGGAGAAATCACTGTGAGGATACCTGCAAGAACAACACCATACAAAGAGAAACAGCTCCCATCAAAACAGAGTATACAAAGGAATGGGGGAATTAATTTCAGAGAAAGTGGAGATGTCACCAAGTTCCAAATCATAGTGGGTAACATGGAGTTCCAGAAAAAGAGACCCTGGAAAATAGTGGTGACAGTAAGACTCTAAGAACTGTCAATAACCATGGACTGCAAAGAAAATACTCATGGCTGTGCTGGTCATTTTATTCATTTTCTCCACAAACATTTTGTAGGCAACTATTATGGACATGGGGGATTCAGCAATTAAAACAGCGTTTCTTCCCTCAGAGTTTTGGAATTGAGGTCATGTATAGGAGTCAGTGGGTGTTCTGCGAGTGAAATCATGAGACAGAGGCAGAAAGGGAACTGGAGTATCAATACTGAGGAGTTCATGACTACCACTGATGCCAGCAGCTATTCTTTCCTTTGGGGAGCCATCCACATGACAAATCCATTGAGAAGCAGTAAAGTCTTACTCAGTAACACTTGGCTGAGGAGAAACTCTGATGGCTGCTGAAAGCTTCAAGGATGAGGACCAGGAGGGTGGCAAAGAATGGAGAGGACTGAAATGGAAGCAAGGGTTACCAAGACAGCCACACCCTATGTCCAGCTTCCTGAGGTGGCAATCACCTGAAACATCCCGATGGAGCAGTATGTTCGGCTTGGGCCCGATTGCCAGAACAGGGCCTAGAATAAGTTACTTCGCAAGGAATAAATGGGTATTAACAGCTTGAAGGACTGTAAAATTGGTTCATGTATTTATTATTTCATCTGGTCTTCATAGCAACTGAGAGGCAGTTCTGACTACTGTGTTGTATTTTTTTCAGTGTGACTCTTAGAGGGAACAGACTCCCACAGACTAAGATGAAGCAGATCTGGGATCCGAGCTTCACTTTTGTGTATGTAAAACTTGTGCCCTCTAACTCATTGCACTTTCCTCTGCTCTCACTCGGGAGTCTTCGCCAGTGGAAGTGGTTGAGACGAGACCAATTGACCATCAAGGGCTGCACAATTTCTTGTTGGAGAGGAACACTAGCATGGAAGCCCCAGCCAATCAGCCTTGGAGGAGCACAGATGCAGACCCGAGCCTGGAAGAGAAGTAACACTCTCCCCTGCAATGACACTTGTGACACAGGGCTGGCCACGTAGTACGGACCCAGTCACTGCTAAATTCAAGGCTTGCTCCTGTCAACCTCTCCAGCCAGGTGTACTTTGCTCCCACCAGCCACACTGGTCTGTTTCAATTTTTCCAGCACATGTACGTAGTACCAAGGTCCCAGTATCACAGATGGAAAACTGAGGCACAGCAAGGAGAGATAGCTTGGAGGCGGTCACAAGCACCCAAGTGGCATAGTACTCTGGCTTCTCAGGAGCTCTGCCCTGCTTCCACTCTTCAAAAAGAAAACGAGTGAACAGAAAATGCTAGGGAAAACCAAGAACATGAGTTCTCCCCTCAGTGGCCTTGCGAGGCTGACACCGGCCGCTGCTCACCCTCTATACTGAGTCCACATCAGGATGAGCTGTTCAGGAAACCTCAGTTCTCACTCCATGATCAGTTCTTTTTATTATGACCTCTCACAAAAATCCTATTGCAGTTTATGATGACATACTCATTTGAAATCTTAGTATTTCATATTCTTCCGTATCCCATTGCCCAGTTCTGGTAGAAACAAAGTAAAAACCAAACGAACAAAAATCTCTGCCCGAGAATCTTTCTTGAATGAATGGATGAGTGAATGAAACATTCCTTGCTGCTCCAGAGTCCTGCACTTTGTCCCCCAGTGGGAGGAGAATGTTCCTCTTTGTTTGCTTCATGCCGTCCTGGACTCTCACGCATTTCCCACGGCTCATCTGCATGGTGTTTACAGGTGCCGTCTGAAAGCCGCCCACTTCCCCACTTCTAAACTCAGCGAAGCTGTGTCTTCAAAATGTCAGCCTCTCTTGTTAAATCTCCTTCTCAAAAGAAGCGAGAAATGCAGACAAGGAAAGTTTTCAGTTCCTCTCCTCATCGTGCCAATTGTATAATGAATCTGTGGGATTGAGTTTATTTCCAAATTTAGACCCACTCTGAGCACAATGGAAGCTTCTCAACTCATCTTAGAGGATCTCAAACCCACTTCTGACTTTTAAAGATTACAGATTTTTCTGAGTTTTGACGAGTGGTGAGTGGGAACAGAAAGTTCCAGAAGACATGCTGCATAGTTTCTGTTCATCACGTCCTTTCCTGTCCAAATGTGGTTCTTTGGGACTAGCGCACCCTTCCACTCTTGGAGTATACTCTTGAGAGACAAATATTTCCTTTTCCTTTCAAAGAAGCAATTTTATTTTTATTTTTGCCTGCATGATGCCTTCTAGCCCATCTATCTGGCTTCCTCACTGTGGAGACTTTTCTAGCAGTCTCTTTGTGGTCTTTGCCCGTGAATCTTAGCATCCTCATTTTCAAACTTTTCAAATTACTTGCAGGCATGAGGCAGTGTGAATTTTGATCTTTGCTTTTCTATGTTACCTTAACTTTTTATCTGTATGAATCTGGTGTTACATACTTCCCAGGTGAGTCAGGCCCTTGTTTCTAGTGCTCCAAAGCGAGAACAGCAGGTGACAAGGGCTTTTCATTCCAAGCAGGATTTGCCTCAACCTCCCAGACCCATGGACCCATTTCCTCTTACAGAGAACACCAAGAACATCTCTAAACAGGGAGGCTGAAGAGCCCAGGAAACACACGAGAGGCTCCTGAGCCCAGAGTACAGCGGCACCGGGGATGCAGCTTCTCTTCCCCTCTCTGTCCAGCATGACAGTCAGAGCTCCTGGGAGAGCAGGGGTCAGGGACAGGAAAACCACATGGAAGAATGATTACCACACAGGTGGGACTGCACCCCTCACCCACCGCTACTGCCCAGAAGGTAGAAATCAGATCTGTGTTGGCCAGGACAGACGTTTTGACTGAATGGGAAACTGAAGTTTTAACGTTAGAACAGACTGGCAGTTTCAGTACAGGTCCACCGACTCTTATCCAAAACCCTGGGTTCCGATCCATCTTAGGGTCAGATACATTTTTGAATTCAGAACTTTTTTGGTTCTTAGAAGGGGCACATCGTGTGTATCCCATTGTTTGTGAATGTGGGGAAGCATCCAGAACCAGGATTCCTGCAGCACTAGGTACTGTCCTCCACCCAAGGCAGGGGCACGAAAAGGACTCCAAGTAGAAAAACACATGTGGTTTTTCTACTGTAGCAAACTTCTCAAGGTTTGGGTAATTCCAAACTGCAGCTAACGGATTAAAGAGTGTCCCACATGGGAATGTTTATTGGTGAATGAAAGTGACCTGAGAAGAAGAATCCACCCAAAATATCTCCCAGGGGCAGGAAATCTAACAGAGTTAGATTTTTCCTTCATTTTCCAGAAGTAATAAAAAACTTTTCTCCTCAAACCCCACAGAGTTGAATTCTGCTTATTCAAGAAGTTTTTGTAAGTGTGTATTACATTATCTGTGCATTTTTTACACAGTAGACAATTTCTGAATGTTAACTCTGTCTCCTCTTCCACCACATCCTCCATTTCTCCACAAATACTGTACAGGCAGACTTGCTCAGGAGGGATCAAGACTTCTGCCCAGAGGCACGATGAAGCCTGAGCTGCAGCTTTGTGCTTTGCTGGGAGCATCTACTTAGGGATCACGCAGAAGCAAACACCAGAGAGCACAGCTTGGGCTGGCCCACAGCTCACCTGCAGGGACCGGGCGGCTGGCAGCTGCTGTGGACAGGTGAAGCAGCGACACAAGCCCCCCCTCCCCCTGCAGTGTCGCTGCCCCTGAGAAGGCAGGTTCTCCCCTTGTCCCCAAGAAAGGTCAGTTGGGTCTGGGATTTGCTCCCTCTTCAAAGCGCTCTTACCCAACCTCCTCCCCTCCAGGACTCTGGGGCTGCAGAGGACAAACAGGAAGCAGTAAGGGTGCTTTGGAGCTGGACCAGAGAGAGCTTTCTTCTGGGGACACTGCCTGGTGACCAAAGGGATGGGATTCTTCAAGAGCTGGGCCCCTAGCTAGCACCAGGGAATGTTACCTGAGAAAGAATCTGCAGGGAAAATCACAAAGCTCTCAAGGCCAAGAACAAGTTGCTTCTCTACAAAGGAAATGATAGAGTTCTAAGCAGTATGGCCAGAAGCCTAAATTACCTAGAGAAATGGTATTAAAATACTACCATGAAAAGATGCAAAAAAAAGTCAAATATAAAAAAAGTAATTATGGAAACTTGCCAGGCAAAACACAAACATTCTGTTTGGAAATGGTAAGATGTTTAGTATTTATCAAGCAAAAAAGTTGAAATGCGATATTTTTGTTTGTATTCAAAGTAACTTTCCATGTTCATATCTAACTTTGTACTTATAGTATTTATTCTAAATAAGTTACATAAACCCAAATTCTCACTTTTTAAAAATTACCATTGAGATTAGTCTTGCAGTTTCTTTCTGTGCTAGGCAGGGGAGGGGAAGTTGCTGATGGGGGCAGTATGAGGGTGCGTTGCAGTGCAAGATACTCAGCCTGCTGGACAGCAGCCATGTTAGTTCTCAGGAGGTCGGAATCACTTCACTGCAGAGAGGAGGCCTGAAGGAAGGAAGGGGGAAGATGAAGGGAGAGGATAGGGTAGGAGGGTTCCTAACTCCTTGTTGAGAAGAAATGAACAAGAGAAGGCCCAGAGGTGGTGACGATCGAGGTTTCTAAGGGTAATGACATGGAACAATAACAGAGGGAGTCATTCTTAGAGAAGCTGTGAAAGTAAATAAAGACGATGCCAGAAACATGTTTATTTAAAATTTGAATGTGCAGATATGGCAGTTACATGTGATTGTCAACTTGACTGGCCCAGGAATCCCGTAAAGGATCAGTAGAGCACACTTCTGGGCATGTCTTAGCGGGCCGCTGAGGTGTGACCTGGAGGACTGTATCTGGCCCCTGGCACCTTCCCCTCTGACACTGTTACTGATGCCCTGATGAGCTCAACCACACACCCACGATCTGATCACCCCCACGAAGTCCCACCAGCGAGCGCACCAGACTTTGGGGGAAATCCAGATACAAGGCGTAACAATTAGACCTATGCTAAATAGCCTCACCCATAACTTCTCTTCATTTCCCCTTCTTACTCTTCCCTAAAATTAAAAAGTTAAGAAGGGCCGGAGGGTTAGCTCAGTGGTTCCGGCGCCTGCCTCGCAAGCGTAAGGACCTGAGTTCGATCCCCGGTTACCACATATAATGCTGGGCGTGGTGGCTCACGCCTGTAATCCCAGCACTCGGGAGGCAGAGACAGGAGGATTGCTGAGTTCGCGGCGGCTTGCCTGGGCACCATAGTGAGCTCAGGGCCAGC